>CAOLHI010002437.1:0-258096 GCA_948474755.1 Ctenosaura bakeri | reverse complement strand
AGGTGATTCCGCCACACTCCGAGGCAGCATCTTCCACTGTCGAATGGCTCTGACTGTAAGGAAGTTTCTTCTGATGTTTAGGCAGTTGGGATGGAGGGAGGGCTTTTCCTCTGCTTCTGGGCCCAGGCATGGTGGAGTTGTGCCTGCCTCTTCTTCTATCCCTCCAAGGCCAGGGCAGAGGCAGTTGGCCCTTTCCTCTGCTTCTGGACCTACGTAGGATGGAACTGTGCTTCCCTGTTCTTTTCTTCTTCAGAGGCCACAGCAGTGGGAGTTGGGATGGAGCAAGGGTTGTTCCTCAGCCTGGGCTTAGGCACGATGGAGCTGTGCCTGCTTGTTTTGTTCTCTCTCCAAGGCCACAGCAGTGGTAATTTGGATAGAGGAAAGGTCTTTCCTCAGCTGTTCAGCCAAGGCATGATGGCTCCAATTTGAATGAGGCAGTGAATTCATTCCAGGTCTAAACTTTAAAGAAACTGTCCAAGGTCCTGAACATATTTTGGAAACAGGGCCATACACCTTATGTTGTTCTTTATAAGCTCACACTAAAGCGTGGTGAGAATTGTCCAACTGACTAACATGGAACCACCAGCCACCACTGATGTGTACCCTTGTGAAGTGTGAATTTGGAGTTGTCACATGAAAATAAGCACCCAGCAAATTCCTTGTGAATCCTAACAGGACATGTTGATTTTTGGCATATGAAATCAAGAAAGCAGAGAAGACATGAGTGGAGAAGTTCTGTGTGTCCATAAAACCGCAATCGCTTTCTCCGTACCATCTCAGATCATGTTATTCCTGTTTTCACATTTTATTAATACCAATCTGTGCTTGCAATGCTCACTGTAATAAGAAAGGAAATCATAATTGTTTTTTAGCTGTGCTTCGTAATGAATTATAAATGCCAAAGTAAAATTGCTTCCAGCATTTATCCTAAGAGTTCCGTTGTGCCTGGCAAATTGATGGTTTTGTTTTGTTGATTTTCTTTGTTTTGTTTTCAATTGGGAGGAAAAGAATTCTACTAACATATACACAGATATAGAACACCCCTGTACCTCCATTTAATATTTTATTAATAATTCATGCTTCGTGGGAGATTAGGAAGAAGCAGGGACTGCAACATTATTAGTTGGAAATGCGTTTCTATAATTTAAATGGCGTAATGGTCTTGCAAAAATAATGAAATTTGACTCATAACCCGCTGGATCAAAGATGTACGGAAGCATCTACGATGCTTTCTTATGAAGTGTCTCACTTTGCAATTATCTTTTCCTCTATTTCTGATGTTCAGGCTGTTGCTTATAAAGCCAAAACTGCCCAGCTGCACCCGAGAAGAAGGTTTTTGGAAGGCTTAGTGAGGGAGGGCAGAGTTTTACAGAAACACAAGCATAATATGAATGGGGGGCGGGTGGGGTGGGGACATCTGGTGAATACTGAGGATTTTCACTGGACAAGGACTGTGAACGCTCAAGTCTCAGATGCTGAACTCTATTCCATGTCTAGATTCACCAACATGGACAGACTTTGATCAAAACTAAGAGTAAATTTACCGCTCATCTAACACGGAAGCCGCTGGCCAGAGTGGCCTCTCCCTACCCATTGCCTTCCAGTCTGTTTTTAACTATACTTTTAATTTTACTTTTAACTATACTTGTATTTTAATTATGACATATTTTAATTATGGTTTATTTGTATTTTTAAATGGTTTGTTTTAGTGTATTTTAACCATGCTTTCTTTTTAGTTGTATTTATGTTGTATTCTGCCTTCAGCATTGGAGAGAGGCAGGCAAATAATAATAATAATAATAATAATAATAATAATAATAATAATAATAATAACAACAGTCATTATTATTATTTCTTTTTTCTCTTTCCTTCTGACTATTCTCTTCCCTTTTTCCTAGTAGCAGGTTCTCAGTGATGCTCTCCCTCTCTCTATACTAATCGGTAAAAAAAGCTTCCCAATATTGGATATAATGAGTTCCAAGTAACATAATTATACATAACTATGTTACTTAGAATAAATTACAAACAACATAGATATAAGGAGCTGCTTTTTTGTGTGTTTTGGTAGACTGTGCCATAAAGTTGCATCTCAGACAGAAAGCAACAAGTGGGAACAAGGTGACTTTCTGGACATATAAAACAATTTCTGTTCGCTGGTTACTTTTCAGAGTTTCAAGATATTTTAAGGGGTTTTGATAGGTTTTCCAAGTCTGAACCCACTGTCTCATTAATGCTCTGTGTGTGCGCTGGAAAAGGAGCAACATGCAATTAGCATGGCAGTAAGTGATGCCTAAAATTCTCTTTTAAACTGCTGAAAATACCTTGAGTTGGTTGCAAGGCCTCCCTCTACTGTTTAACAAAATGAAGACATTTTCTGTGCTGAAAATGCTATGTGTTTCATGCACAAACACATATGCAAACTGTGAGCGAATTATGCACAACTTTTTCTGTGCAGAAAAAAGCATTTTCGTATTATTTTATCAGCAGAAAATGCTGTTTCCAGTGGAGAAAATGCTACAGTTGGGAACTTATTCTGTGCAAATTTCATACATGGTAGTGAGGGCTAACCGTAAAGCTTTCAGTTCTCAGGATGCCCCAGTCAGTGCTCTCAATCTGTGATGGAAATTTGTATTTGTGTGAGATTAATGCATTTGTAATGAAGGAAAGAAATTGCCTTTTTCCAGGGTGGTGAAGTATAAGGTGATGCCTTATGATCCAGTCACCTTGCTGCCATTTTTTTTTCCCAGGGATGCCTGCTTTTTAAGCACTGGATGACTAATTGATAACTAATTCCTTCAATTTGCGGCTCATTTCTCTTTTCTTTGCCCCACAAAAGATGTTTGCACCTGGCTGTGTGAATCAAAAAGTCATTATGAAGTCAATAAATGTATTACTTCCAGGAGCTTGCCAACGGACTAATTGCACAGTAATGTGTTTGCATTTTCTCTAGCCGATTAGCACAGATTCCTTGGAACAAGGGGAAGCCATGTTAGGGCCAAGAGAAGAGGAACATTTTTCAAAAGTGGCGGAGGGGTTGTGATAATGTTGCTGCTTTCAGGGAGAAATGTTTGGGGTTTTTTTGGTTTTTTTAATGTCCCACAATAAACTCAGGAAAAGCCATGCTTCTCTATTTTCCCAGGACTAGTTTGAATCAGGAAAAAGAGACATCTGTCATGACTACCTATTGGATAATGCAGGGCTGGAGAGCTGTGAATCATAGGATGTATTTGTCCCTTGAACCCCAAATATGAGTCTCCTGAGCCGACCTGTTGACCATATAACCCCCATGAGCTCCAAAAATAAAAAAAAAATGCTTTTGGCAAAAACTGGCTCTCAGCCTGGCTGCAAATGAGATCAAAATAAAACAAAAATCAATAAATCAGCCAAAATGGCACCGAGGAGTGATGAAATGCCACTTCTGGTGCACCCAAATGCAACATTGTGCCCCATGGGGGGATGGATTGATTCCTTTCCCCCTACACATCTGCCGACTGTAACATCAGGCATTTGTCCTTCCACCAAAACCTCAAAAAAGAAATGTTTAAATGGTTGTGATGTTAGGTCAAAGATGCTTCTGTGCCGTTCATGAGCGAAGGAGAAAAGGAAGACCGTTTGCCTTTCCAATGACTGGTTCAACAATGAGGCACCTCTAACTGTGCGGTAGGAAGTTTCAAAGTAGAGGATTTTATTGTGACAGTTTCCACAGCCATCCTCTCAAGGAGAGGTCAAACGTGCTGATAGATGTGTTGATCCATGTTGGAAAACCCATTTTAGCAGATTTTCTCTCCATCCAGAACAGGTGTTTTGAAAAGCTCGTGAATCTTAACTATTGCAGTGAGATAACTCCTAATATTATATTGTTCTGGGGAAATCAGTTTCACCTCCCAGGCATGGGGAGGTTTGTAGTTAAACTTACAGGTACCGGGAGAGCGTGTGGATGGGTGTGTGTGCCATCACAATGTAGCATTCAGTTGTAGGTGGTTGCTTCTGTGTCAAAGGGGACAGTGACTCCATTCCGGATTTCAGTCTAAACTTTAAAGGAGCTATCCAAAAGGATTTTATCCCCATCTTCCATAAAAGGTTCAGCACTGTGGGCACTTTTAAAGATTGGAGTAAAACCCAGAGTCCTTTCATTATCCCACTGACATAGGAGCCAAGAAGCACCACAAACATCATCCCACTCCCTTAAAATGTGCCAAGCTCAGAAAAAATAACGATTGTGCTGGCTGATTGTTAATGGCTATGCTAACAAGTAGTCCAAAAAGAAAACTTTCTGAGCTCTGATCAAGTGACATAGGGAAATATATATGTCTATATAATGCGAGGAGCCTATGGTTTGAACAGAGAAAAGGGGTTCACTACACCAGTGTTGATGACTCCATCCACCCCACTTGCACCATATGATGCTGGGAATCTGTAGATTTCTGCCAACTATAAGTGAACAGTAATTATCTGGCTATGCTATGGTGTTGGGGGAAAAGATGGAGAGGATGGAGTTAGAGGAGTCCATTTCCACATGAGCCAATGGCGGCCTCCAACATAATTGCAAAAATATAGAAACATCCAGGCCTGGTTCCTTGGTTCTTTAAGGCTTAATGAAGAAGATACAGGGCAGTTATTGCTAAAGACAACACACCCATCACCACCAGAAAGTTATTTCTCCCTGTTGCTATCCTACTAAAAATTAGGCCTGTTTTGGAAGGACTTCTGAGAAGGAACTTAATGCTCAGGTCCATTTGTAAAGGGGCTGGTGGTGCTTCAGACACCTAGGTATGAGGTTATAAAGAGCCCTGAAGATTCAAACCAGTTGTTTGAATTTTGACAAGGAAAGTATAAAGAACCACATTGTTCAGACATTGACTGGAATGCTGCTGGGGTCTTACACCTGTGTAAGGTCCCCTACAGAAGTGGTTAGATATTTTTGTTTGCTGAGGAATAGCTGCATTCAGTTCAAGGGAATGGAAGCAGAGATCTACACGTGGTGCCATTGTGCATGAATGTGCATGACATTGTGCATGGATGGATACTGAACAGTGCATGTACCTGTTTCTCCATTTAGCAGCTTGGTTCCTTTGTGCAACACCACCACTCAAAATAGGAGTTGGGTGGCACAATTAACACTCAACTTCACATGTGGAAGTTCATGTACCCCAAATGTGGAGATTAGCCAATGTAGGAGATCAGCCAATGTTTCTGGAAATGTATAACAACTAGATTAACTACTATATTTTGTCCAATAAAAGTGTCCAAATACTATTCAAGGGCACATACATATATAATGCGTTTCAATAGTTTAATCAGGGTGTCAGTGGGAAATGTATAGAAATGTTTCAAAATACATGCTATTTGTAAGTTGTTCGCCGCCTCAATCCATATGGAGAGGCGGGATACAAACAAACAAACAACAACAACAATAATCAGATATGAAATGGCGCACCAGAAGATTGAAAGACTGGATTTTTCTGGTCTTCACTTAGCATGCTGGAGGACCGCTTGGGGGCATTTTGGATTGGACTAAGGTGCGAAACTAATGTAAATAGTCCAAACCTAGTCCGATCCAAGGTGCAGACAACCTCCGTGACAGGATGCTTTGGCCCATTTTAACCTCCTCGTGCAGAAAGGGCCTTAATTCTGAAAGGGTCCTGATAAAACTCTACAGGCTTCCCCTGCTTATCTAACAGGTTAGGTACCAGGACACTCTTAGAAAATAGAAATGGTCCAAAAGTAGAACCCATCTACTGTAGGGAACATTAAAGACTTATGGAGGCTCACTTGGGACTGACTGCAAGCGCACACTGATTGTAAAGTCTTTCAGCTGACTTGATGCCTCTTTCCCCCCTCTAAGTTCACTTTGCAAGAAGCACATGCACAATTCCAAGCTAGCCTCTGTAGGCAAGAAGAACTGATGGAAACCCAGTGTTTCTATATTTGCAATTCAGATAAGTTCCATTAATTTGGCCTGGGGATCTACTTTTCCATGGGCAAGACTTGGGGTCCCTCATGCTTGGGACTGGACTTAAGAAAGCCTTCGCAGGCAAGAAGATAAAAGACTGGACCTTATGTTGAATTAATAGAACTTGTCCTTAATTTTGAAGCAGTGAAAGAGCAAACTGTCAGATAACAGGCCGTTGAAAGGCGGGGGCTTCCTGTATTCACAATAGGGCAAACACTTCCAAGTTATTGCAGTGAGCAGGTAAACACATTATAGCTCCAGATGCTTTTGCCAATCGACATTTCGATAAGGACGCAGCCATTCGCAAAGACTGCCAGAGAAACTGCCTAATTACATCTGGCATATTTGCATATATCAGCTGGCTGTTTGCCAAGCGCAATTGCTATTTGATGTGAAGCCTGTCAGTCAAAGCAACAGCTTCTCATATGGAAAACAGTGACATTTCTTCCAGAAGCAAAACGCCGTGTTTGCCCTAGGGTGACATTCACCACATTTCATAGGATTAAAATTGATAATATCATCCGACCAGATGAACCCTGAGCGAAGCAAAACATCATAATCAAAGCTCTTGCAGCAGCCTGGCTGCGAACAATGGCACTTACCTGGGACATTTGCATTCAGTGGAATAGTGCTCAGGGAGAAATCTGGAATATCAAGCAGGCAAGTGATATTTCTATTCCAAACACTATGAATTCCTCATGCCCCTCCCCAAAGCTATGCCTCTTTCCCTGCGCATATGTGTTTAGCTGAGCTCCCAGTTTGCCTTTTAATACTGCGTGTGCTTTGAAATGAAATCTCAATTAAATATTGTCATTAAAATGCGATCTTATTCACCCATGCCTTTTTTTCCCCCAAAATAGTCTCTAAATTTGCTAAAGTGACAGAGGGAACAAGGCCAGGGGAGGGAACACCAGGATAGTAATGCAGCGGGATAATCCAACTTATTTGGATGCCTCAAAGAAAGGTGTAGGTGAGGGATGGGGGGGGGTGTCTGGTGCATAGGTGTGTTATGGCTCCGTGCACCCCCCCTATGATTGGCATGTTTTCATTGGCAAATAATATTAGTCTAGCAGTATATTAATTGGCATTCATATAAATGATACCTGAGGTGACGGTCAAGGTCATGTTGGAAGAGGCAAATTCCTGACTGTAAATGTGTCATGGCAGGGAAGGTCAGCACTCCTGCCTCTTAGGCAAGAGACCCAGTCAGTTTCAGGACAATAACATGGCCATTCTGAATACAATAAGTGTGAAACACCAAGCTAGACTCTCAGAGCTGAAATAGAGACATTCCCATCAAACTGTGATTGTCTTAACCCTGGTCCCTGTACACCTGAATATATTCCTATTTTTTCTCCACCTCTCCACAATACTCAGCTATTACGACAACCATTATCCCATTGTCACTCAAACACTAAAACCGTTAACTCTGTCTGGACTTCATTGTTTGTGTTGCAACTCCCATTGTTCTGTCCTGCATGAGCCTGTAAACATTGGTAGGCAAGGTCTCATTAAGTTGCCCCCCTCTCGCAGGTCTCTTAATTTTGAGCTAATTATTCCTCACCTTCCAACAAACGTATTGGCATCTCAGTTGGCTCATGTTTTGGAGTAACCAGAGTAATCTGGCCATTGGAAAGTTGGGTCTTTGGCTTGCTGGAAGCTGCATCAAAGTGATTTCCTGTTGGGATGGAGGTTACTGTGTGAGGCTAGGTGCTGTCTAGGACTGAAAAGATATTTGAAAATGAGAAACCCTGAAGAGAAGACTCCTGGACTGATGATAAACTTTGCACTTCAGGACTTCTGGGAAAAATTCATGCATGGTTCTTTTGCACAGAGTTTGTAACCTGAAACTACCTCCCTTGTTTTGCTTTCTAAGTCAGTCTCAGTTCAGGGAAGCCACACAAAGATTGGGACATGCTTTTTCTGCAACTCTGCTAAAAGAAGGCTGATTCCTTTTAGCTTTCACAGGGGCTGACACCCTGGGAAATTCTAACTCCTGACAGACAGATTGATAGATAGATAGGTACAGATTTTCCAAAATCAGAAGGGAATTTCTGTCCACTTCCGGGGAATATTTTTGGCAGTTTGGATGGTTTCCCCCAAAAGGTCTGACGCAGATTCTCACTTCCTTACCTCTGATTTCCTCCCCTGTTTGGAGAGAGACAGGATGCTCACCTCGTTCACTACAAACTTTTGCTGCTTCATACCCAGGGACTCCTAACCCTTTAGTGCTGGCAGATGGATGAACTGAGCTTAGACAAGAAGGAAGATGCATTAACACCAGGGGGATTAATCTGTACCGAAAGTAGGAAGCCTACAGGGCTGTAGAAAGAGTCACCTCTGCCTGGGGATGACACCCCGTACTTAGCATTGCCAACAGTCAGTGACAAATGAGGTCAAAGACAAAGCAGTAACTCCTACTATGTCCCCCACCCCCTCTTTCCTTCCTGGAGCAAATATCTTATTTATTAGCTGCGGCTCTAATTGTTCAGCAAAGCCCGAACAATGCACGAAAGCCAGGTAGTGGTTTGGAATATAAATAAACACTGTATGACAGTTTCTAAATAAATAATGCCATTAATCCAGGTGACATGAGCTTGCTCTCTCTCTCTCTTTCTCTCTCAATCCTACTCTTTCTTTTTCTCCCTCTCCTTCCTCCCATTTTTATTTGTTTAAAGGAGTTAGAAGCATTATTGTGTTTTGGCATTTGTTTGTTTTTCCCCCCTTCTTGCTTGAATAATATCACCATGGCAACCTATTCTATCCCCCCTTGAAAAAAAACCCAATACTTCTTTAGGTGATCATTGAAAAGTTCATCAAAGGCTTTTGCAAAAGGAGGAGTGGAGTTAAGAAATTTATGCAATGAAATAAATGTTATTTGCAGTTGGTTTCTCTGCAAAAGAGGGAAGGGAATCACAAATGAGTGGAGAACAAAGGAGAGGGAAAGCATGGGGGGCGGGAGAGAATGATATGAGTCAATTGTTTCATAATGATTCATTTTACATTAAGTTGCCTCATTTCCCCCCCCATTGTTTTACTCTGACAGTGTGGGGAGAGCAGGAATGTGGGAGTAACCATGGAAACTGAATCTCAACAAATTGCAACACCCCCCCCACCCCCAACAGCATGTTATTTGAGACAACTGAGAAGCAGTTCGGTTAACAGGATGGAACCCCTAGGTTAAGTTTGGCCCGGCTTAATTTAAGTTGGGTCTGGGACTGATTTAGACTTTTGAACTGTGTGCACAAGTAGCAATAGCAACAGCAGTTACATTTCTATTCTGCTTATCAGTGCAAAGCACTCCTTAAGTGGTTTACAATGTGTTTTAGCTAACTGCTGCCAACAAGCTGGGTACCCATTTTACTGACCTGTAGAAGGATGGAAGGCTGAACCTGGAGACCTGCAGGATTGAACTCACAACATTGTGGCTGCAGTACCAGCATTTAACCACTCTGCCACCAGGGCTCCTGTGTGTGTGTGGACCATGGGAGGGGGTCATCATATTTTCAATTCTTCCCAGTTGAAATCTGGTTCCATTGTGTTTACACACAGACTTTTAAGCAAAGAAAAAGGTCACATCAAAAATGCCCTCTACATATTCGAGTAATGGCTGAGATACTACCTTGTGCTTGCATTGTATAAGAACCAACATAGTTACGTAATGGTCTCATTGCATCATCTTTCTGCTGAATGCCAATATGGACCTGCCAATGTGTTTCCTTATTCACCCATTGTTCAATGTGGAACGACCAATGGCTCCCACTGGTGGGTCATGGAAGAGACCACCTAAAGCAGATCTCATTTCTTGGGCAGATACATGCAAGGGGAAGGTTCTCCTTCAGTTACTGAGATTCCAAGCCATTTAATGTCATCAACAGCACCTTGAATTCAGACCATAAGCAAATTGGCACCCATAGCATTCCCTTAAGACTGCTTCATCTGTATAGTATACCAGTTAATCTTGATTTTTCTTTGCCATCTTCCTGTCACTGCTGTACACTAAGAAAAAGTCCAGGAAGGGCCTTATATTGAAGTAAGCAGAACATTACGTTGGTGTAAGCCACCCAAATGATTCCAGCTGCACATCTTAGGCCCCAGTTCAGATGGTAGACTTGAAATTTGGTGCTCTGTAACTTGCTATGGAATTAATACTTGATAATCATTAACTGTGATATTAATTGGCATTATAGACACTCAGGGCTCACCAAGCAACCTTGCTTTAGAATTGTTTGTCCTGCCTGGTGCACGTCAGTGTTCAGGATGTACAAGTGAAGGACTCTTGAAGCGTCAGAGATGCCCTCAGGGATGATCCAGGGTCACGCAGACTCAGGAAGTTAAGGGTCAGATAAATTGTAACACATGTACAAGCTGTGACTCTGCTAATGCATGAATCTTTTCTTCCATGTAAGCATTCTTTAATATAAACATAAAAATGGTATAAGAAGGGAAGCCTGAAAGAATAAATCATCCTTCCTTCCTTCTTTCCTTCCCTCCTTGGATGGATCCTTTGGCCAAAGTTACTTGTGTATGTGTGCCTTTCTTTCTTTCCTTCTCATTTCTACCTTCCTACCTTGTGTTTGGGGTGGGTTCAAACCACCTCCGTGTCCACCTGGGGGGATACAGAGAAGATGTGGTTTGTTTATCCACCCTAAGACGGAGATGGCCACACATACTGTCTCATCTGGTATCAAAATGTATCAAATGTTCAGCTGTGTTTCCATCTCATGATATTTTTTATCATCTTTTTATTTCCCCCCCTTTGTCCTTCTTATTACAGATTGATATCGATATCTGAACAATAGTAGCACCCATGGTAGAAACATTTCTTCGGTTCTGCCAAGGCAAACATCTTGATCAACATTTTCTAACTATTTTTTTTCCCTCAGCAGTTGCTATTTCCCAGCTTTTGAAATTCTGTTAAGCCGTGGTCTACCTCACAGGGCAAACATTGTCCTCCATCTAACCCTGACAGCAGGGCTAATGGCTGTCAAAGAGGGCCCATGTATCTTAATAAAAAATGGCAATGGTTCTGCCCCTTCATTTTAATTAACATTATGTCCACATTTCAACGATAATGGATAATTAAGGAAGTTACCTTGACATTGGAATGTTCTTGAAAATTATTTATGGTGCAATTTCATTGTTGTGTGTGTGCATGCACGCAGGGGTGGAAGACACACTTCTCTGTTTTATTTTTGCATTGAGGGTTGGGCATAAATATTTCTGGATATTGTTTGTGCACACACTAATTTATATTTATAGAGATGGGCGTCTCTGACTCTCAGAAAGCTTTGCCAGGCTCACTGCTGGGTTGCATCTCCCAGATCCCCAAACACAAAGATTCATTGATTGTTTTATTGAAGAGCAGGGGTGGGGCTGTTATCTTTTTGTCAGCTTTGCCTGATATATTATTCTGAAATGTCCATCAGGATCAGGGAACTGGTTTTGAAGTCATCTTTGTTCCTTCTGGAGGAAGCAATGTAGATGCAGAGATGTCTACCTTCATTGTAATTTGGAAGGGAGAAATCAGCAGCAGCAGCAGCAGCATTGCCACCACCTTATTAGAATTAGTAACTAGAAAATAGTCTGTAACTCCTTCATGTGAAAAATATACTAAACAAATGCCTGTTCTAGCAGCTCTGGTAAATATCCTTAGACAGATGTGAACCAGAAGAATAAGAAAAAGGGGGGAAATTATGATGATATTGGGAGATATATATTGTCAAGTTCTGTCATGGTAGAAATACCAGATGGCTCTCTTTCATCCTCCCAGTGGACTCCATTTTTTCCTTTATGGGGCCCATCCTCCAGAGTCCTAGAAGACATCACTGTGCTGCTGAATACTGGTATTGTGCCACTCATGGCATATCTACCTATGTGCCTGTTTGTTGCCCCAGTCTGCAATGGGGAATGCATAGCAGTTGTCTCCGCAATTTCATTGAATCAAACGGCACCCTGTGGCTCCAACAAATGGGCATTCCTGTTCTTTCCCAAGGTATTTTTCTTCATGCATTAAAATGTGTACATATCACTCTACATGTTGTTACTCAAAATGTATGCTTAGTTGAACGCATTTTTACTACTCTATGTTTTAAGTGCAATCTTCTTTTTATCATTTGACTAAACCACATGTGCAATTTTTTTTTCAAATACACTTGTCTTCAGTCATGCACATTTTTTCCAAGCATGCAGGAGGTATGGCGCACATTTTTTTCCTTTGTCAAAATGCATTACTGTCCCCCAAAAATGTACAGATTACTGAGGTATGCTGTATCCCACTGTCAATATCAGAAGGCATGAAGTAGCTCTGTTTATAAAATGGCTTCTCATCCCTGATGCACATAACAGCAGAGTTGCTCTCCTGTAATGCACATTGTTCTCTTCTCCTTTCTCCCAACACCATTATGCACCCCTTCCCGTAAACTTCATCGTCCAGACAAATTAGAACAGTGCACTTTTCATTTGCCAACATTCTTGTTTCCTCATCTGTGCACGGAACCTGACTCTGGTGAAGTTCTCATTCCAGTTAAGTCACCCAAGTGACTTATCTGTTCAACTCCTGGGTAGCAGAACCAGCCTGCTACACATGTTGCTCTGAGGCAATTAATTTTCCTCCTGTGTTGCTTTAGTGCCATGAAATTTGTTGGTGCAGTGCATAAAGAAAAGAGGGAAAGTGTTTTGTTCCATAGGACTGCATCTACAGGTTTGTGTAAGTCCTAAACTAAATCAGGTTCCACAGTCTGAAGCCATCTGACATGCTAGCAGGCTTTTAGGAAGCAGTGATGCTTTCCCTGGAAACATAGTAAGCTACTAACATAGTAATTCCAGTGCATACATATTGTGTGGAAAGTGGAGGGAGGGAGAAATCTTTGGCAATACTGACACCACCTCAAACAAATTAATACATAGACTTGGCCTGAGACATAATGGTGTCTGAGGGAAAAGACAAAATAGCACACTCACATGGTTTCCTCCCTCTCCCTCCCCGTTTTACTTAGAACAGGGATGTGAAATGTGGGTAAGAAAAGTTAATATGGAAATGAATCAAAACAAGCTTTGAAATGGAAACTTCTGTCATACTTCCCTCCCAAACCCCTTCCCAAAGCCAGAACAAAAAAGACATGAAAGGGACAACACTCATAGCAGCCAGTGTAAATGGGAAAAGGAGAGCACAGGCCTCCCAGAGAGTTTATATAGTAAGGACTCATTAATTAGGCAAACAGCTGGGGAGGCTGTCAGTCTATATAAAAGAGGGACCAGAAAAGGAGAAAGCTGCTGTAGCCAACTGTTCCTATCAGTGGAAGCAACACAGCTTACATTAAGATTCCTTGCTCATGTTCCTAGAAATCTTGACCTTTGTGTTGTGTATGGACCTTGCTACTAGACTGTCACCCTGGATTTATTGTGGACTTAGACTGCAAAGCCATGACTGGTAATTTGCTAGCAAGCTATTCCAAACTTTGCTTATGGCTGCTGATAAGAGGATCCAATTAGGGAGTTTTAAGCCTTGGCTGCATCTGGTGCCTGCATCTTTTATTTATTAATTGAATCCCCTTTAGAGATTTATAGTAGCATAGTTTTGGCTCTGATACCACTGAAAACCATTCAATTGGGACCAACTTCATAAGAAAATATAGTGCTATCTTTATTAAAAACACTAAGCAGGATAAAACACTTATTTTTTACATATATCAAAGTTCAAACAGATCTTCCAAGTGCGTTTACGCAGTTTCTTAACTCTTTATAACATTGTAAGGGTTCAGGTCTGTGACTAAGTCCTTATGGGGTTCTGCCTGCAAGGATCCTGGCCTCGACCCTGTTCATTGCAGAATCTGACCCAGTACCTCAGACTCGGCTGGCTGCTCAGAGGAAGGCCAACTGGAGTAGCCAGGAGCCAGCTATAGAAGGGCTGGGTTTCTCTGAAGCCTTTGCATAGCAATATGGTCTTCTGTGTTGCCTGTAGTCTCACCAGCAGCCTCACTGGTCCTGACCTTGATGACTGCGGACTCTGGCCTGTCTCCTGGACCTGTTTCTTGTCTCTGGCCCTTTGGATTCTTGACACCAGTTGTCTTAGACTTGCTGGACTCCAACCCTTGGCCTCCTGACCCAGTGCCCCTTCCCTGTCCCAGTGTCAGCAGCTGTTAAGCCTTGCTGCCCATGCCCTGGACCTTGACAAACATAATAAAGGCATAGGATGCACACATGTGTGCATGCATGCGCGCGCGCGCACACACACACACACACACATGCCTCTGGTTTCCCTTTTTGCCAAAGAACATGTTCCAAACTCTAGGTCATTCTCTCTAGCCAGAGTTTAACGGCAGAGTTTCTCTTCTGCTTCTTCCTTCCCTGAGAAAACACCCTTCTCCTTGAACCCTGACAGTTTAGCTCTTCTGGAAAACTCTTCCCCTTTCCCCAGTGTGCCTATAAATACATTCACCTACAGGCCTCTTTCCCTTCTTTCTAGTAAAAGGGGGTGGCTTTCCTTTTGAATCACCATTGTTGGATGGCTTTTCTACCACTGAGGACACCACTCCCCCTATAACCTGTCACAATGGGCTGCTGCATCTGTTCATTTCCTCCAACGCTGGGAACTGGATAAAGTCCTCCATCCTACCTAAGAGTAGCTTAAAGGGTGGAAGATAGACTGTGGCCGTTTCCGCATTACACTGTTATAGTGCTATTATTGCATTTTCAACATCCTGCGTAATTCTGGGGTTTGTAGTTTCCTGGGGCCCAAGAGCTCTCTGGCTGAAAATTCTAAAGTCCCCTCCCTAAACTGCAAAGTCCAGGATTCCATAGGAGGTTGAAAGTGGAAACATAGCACTACAACAATGTAGTATGGAATGATAAAACTATAACAGTGTAGTATGGAAATGGCCTGCGTGACACACACACACACTCACACACAGAGTTCTGTCTTTCTGACCCAAGGCTCAGGAGACATACATATGTCATCTGGCACAGTTGGCCCTACAGCATCTACCATCAGAGGCAGTTGCCTCATTTTGGCTAATGGTGGGGCTGGCCCATCATTGGTACCCCAGGTTTTATAGCATGGTAGATCAGGACTCAGGTATTTTCTTTTTAGGGCTCTATATCTCTTGTGGTGGATTGCTCCACTCCATTGAAATGAATAGGAATTACATTTGTGCACTCCCATGCTTCAATACACCTCCTAATTATTTCAACAGGGCCTGAACAAAGAGACATGCTTTGAAGATCCCCTGGTATTTGAGGATAAAGCATTAACTGGTACAGAAAAAAAAATGTGCTGAAGATATCCTTACCTAGATATATATTGTTATCTTTGGTCTTTTCTGACCTTTCCTTGGAAAGATATGAAGGAATCCACCTCGGTTCTGATTGCATGGAGAAATGGTTTGCAATTTTCAGGGCTTAAATAACATTGGAGCTTTCAGAAAGAAAAAAACCACCAAAATGGTTATTTGGCTTACAAGCTGTGAACAAGGAAGGAAAGCTAAGGGAAGGATTGGCAGTACTTGTACCTTCGTTTGACTATAGGCAAATATTTTATCATACGGCAGCTCTGTTAAACTCGCATAGCCCCTATTAAATGTGGAGCTGGGAATCTTCTGCAGTTTCTTAGCCCTGATGCGGCAGCTTTGCAATAGTCTGTTTTCCTTCCATCAGACTCATGCTGATATCAAAACAGTGTCATGCAGTTCCCTGAAACAATATTACTATTATTAGAACAATGGCAGATGAAATGTGCCAGAAAATTAAACAATGGAATCAACTCGGCTGTAAAACATCAGTAACAATAGCGCATCCCAAACTATCAAGTATGTAACCCAGCACTGGATGGCTTTATAACAGGGATGGGAAACTGGGGGAGGCTTGGGGTGGTCGTCCCCCCTCGAGATTTTGAATGACTATGCCCATCACAAATAAATAAATAAAGGTATATTTCTGCTTTCCAGAGCAATGCTATGCAGCTTAGATCCAGCTGCCTGACAGATTGGATCTCCCTCTTTGAGCCCTCTTGGTCCCAGAGCCAGCAATATTAACTGGCCCTGTCATAGGCCCTTTTCGCATGCAGTTTTTATTTTTGCGCGAGGGCCCCTTGAGCATCACGTGAATGGGACCATCGGTCCTTACGATGCACTCCCACTCATGTGACGCTCAGGAGCCTAAAGCGGGATGTGCGCGCATTTTATTATTTTCGGCTGTAAGCCGAAAATACTGCGCAGTCGTGCAATGCTCGCGGGGCCCTCGCGCACTTATCTGTGTGCAGTGCACCGAACAAGCCTGCCCGATGGCGCTTCCTTCCCCAGCGCAGCCTACAGCTCCCAGGCTGTGCTGTGAAAGGAAGGGGTGGGGCACTAGCGCAATGGTCGCGCAACCAGCAAACAGCTGCGGGAGGCAGAAGGGCTGCCATGAGCGGCTCACACAAATGGCTGCTCGCACGAGCGCTGCTCCCCACTGCAGCAACAAAGGTAAGGTGCCAAAAGGGCCATAGGGTTTTCTTGGTGAGAGCCATTCAGAAGGAGTTCGCCACTGCCTTCCTCAGAGGCTGAGAGACTGTGACTTTCCAATGTCTTCCAGGGGGTTTCTATGGGCCTTTCCGCACTAGACTGCTATAGTGTCAACGTTCTATGGAATCTTGGGATTAGAGAGAGCAATTTGGCCTCAGTAAACTGCAAACCCCAGGATTGCACAGGATGTTGAAAGTGGAATAATAGCACTGTAACAGTCTAGTGCGGAAATGGCCTTACTCACCTACTAGATCTGTTCTCCTGCCCTTCCTTGTCTGCCTGGATGCCTTGCGAGTGCTACCTCCCGCCTTTCAAAAATACTATCTCTGAACTTGTAGCTGACGGTCTTGCTTGATGCAAAGGCTCACACTTCCAGGACACTTGCTAGTCAGCAGTCCTGAACACAAAGCAGCCAGAGTCCTTGAGTCTTTCGCATAGGGGACCTTTTGTCTTCCTCTAATCCAGCATGGAGCATGGAGGCAGCTTCTTCTAAGTAAGGGAGGATTCATCAAAATCTCTAATTAAATACATGACAGCTGGTGAATGAGAGCGTTTTGTCTCAGCACTTCCACTCTTTAATACTTCATAATCCCAGGAGTCCAAAGTATGAATTAATTATGATTTCCAGGACCCTGCTATACGCAACTAATGGCAGTGGGGGCCGGGTGTGTGTGGGAGGTGATAAAATCTTGTCTTTAAATGGCACCAGGGGGATATTTATATATTTAGCAGAAATCAACCTGAGATAGCTGAGTGTGTCTTGAGTTGTGTTCTTTATTGCTTCCCTCTTCCCTGATATGCTACATTTCTATGCACAGAGAAAGGGCACCTCACATCTCCCACATCAGAGGAGTGGGGAATACCCATAGAAATCTTCAGCTGCTCTTGAGGTTTGTGCAAGAGTTGTTGTTGTTGTGTTTTTGTGTGCCTTCAAGTAATTTCCTACTTACGGTAAAGCTATCATGGGGTTTTCTGGGGCAGAGCATGTGGGGAGCATTCTAGGGAACTGTGTAAAACACACAACTTGATCTATGTGACATTTCTCCCACACTTTCATTTAATGAAGTTCCACTGAATTAGCTAGAAAAGTAACTGAAAGATACAGTCACACCACAGAAGGGATGAGTTAGAATTTTGTTGTTGCAAGAAGTAATTAATTGCAAGTAACTAATCACCTGTAATTATATCCTTCTCATATCTGGCACATTACAACCTCAGATGAGGAAACTCCAAGCAGGGAGGGAAGGAGATTGTTGCTTATTAATGCTAGTAAAATACCAGTATTCAAGATAGGTTGATCTTAGGCATGGTCAAGGTTCTTTCCGGTTGCTATCTACCTGAGACATAAGATCATATGCATATATGATCTATGTGCATAGAGACATTGATCTGTCCGAAAGTTAGCTATCAATGAAGTCCAAGCTGCACTATGGAGAAAGGAGTGGGTTTTATCTGTTCCATAACATTGTTAAAATCTAGATGTTTCCCAACAGATTTTTTTGTGTGGTCTCTATAATATATATCAGAAATAGCATATTGCAAAATAAAGAGAATAGAAAAGCACAAATGGTGAGGACTAGCTAAAGAGGATCCTAGGCAGGCTTCCAGGCCATTGACAGCTATCAAGACCTGAAATGGTTGCTGCTGATCTTTCTTACCAGAGGGATCTGGTTGCTCTGGACATCTGCAGGAAGGAAAAGATGGATGTGCTCCACTGGAGAGCTCACCTTCAATTTTCCTTCCACCGAAGTTGAGACCAGCTCCTACTTGATGGTATGACCCATGTCCTCTTTCCCCACTGGTGAGTGACAGCGGCAGGGGCCCCTTCGAGGGCCTGCTGGTTGTCTGGTGGTGGGAGGATGTTGAAATGCTGGTGAGGAGTTGACATGTACATGTAGGACCTCTGCTATTGAATGCTCCTGCATTTGGTGGTAGACAAATACTGTCACATGCCAACTGTCAAATGCTGAAATCAAGGTGGATCACTCAAAGACCTATGGAACTGCCTTATAATGAATGAGCTGGACCCTTGGTTTACCTAGCCCAGGACAATACCTCCTTAAGGTCTCAAGGAGGGTCCAGGAGATCTTCAGTACTACTGCATGAACATCATTTAAGTGTAGATTAAAAGTCTGAACCTGGGATGATCTCTACAGAAAGTAGATATTCATCCATTCATCTGTGGCAAAGAAGAGGATGTGGGACATTAATTAATCAACTGCCAGGTACTGAAATGAAATATTATTTATCATGTAATGCCTATACAAGATGTTTGATAAGTATTCTTCGGATAGCTGCATAGTGAAGAAATAGCATGGATTTTCAGTGGCAAAATTTAATTAAGATTCAAATTCATTTCAGTTCTAGATAGAAGTATGGATTTGGTGGAGAGAAGAAATTCATTTGGTCCACGTTTCTGAGTGACCTGATCTAACCAACACTTCTTGTCCTAATTATGAACATTAGAAAATAACTTTTATATGGTACATTTTGCTGGGTTTTGGAATGCAATTCTCAATTGAGAAAGATGTACAAAACTGTGCCTTATGGCACACTGGGTACATGAAAGAAACATTTGATACAAACTGCATGGCACAAATTGATGATTTTTTTTAAATGAAATTTTCTTTTAAAATTACAGTTTTATGCACAAATTGTATGTAAAAGAAGTATCATGGATTGCACACCTAATGGAACTGAAATAGATTGATATATATTGCCTTCTTATTATATTAATATATTATATTAAGTGTTCATTATTCAGGTAACAATTCAGTGACAGCATTATCACCCACTTCATTGACTAAGATGGGGTGAAAACTATAATATTCCTCCAAGGTCGTCTAGGGCTAAATCCAGCTCTTATACCAAACTGTACAAGATTCAGTAAATCCATGCAGCTTACATAGACATTGACTTCCCATGTTCTCATTGATTCAATGACTTTAGTTGGGATTAACAATTGGATTTAGGCCAATACAATCAACACAGAGGCAGCAACAAGAGAAATAGAAACCGACAGAAGCATTGCATTTGGTCTAATTTCCCTAATGATCCAGAATCGTATCATTATTAGTGCTGTTCTCACAGTTCTAATCTAGATGTCACTTTCTCATTAGAAGCAAACTGTAGGTCAAAGTTATAAGTAATAGAGATTGGTTGCCCCCAACACTTACTGTATCTTTACACTTAAGCCTAGTAAAATTGAAATGGTCTATTAATTTTCTTAATAAATTTAGATATGGTTTTCCCCAGTGCAATCTGTCTTTGATTAGCTAACAAAGTGAATGAGAAATCTTGCCAAGCTAGTTTTACAGGGGAAATCATAGCCTGTGTGATAAAATATTCCCCTTTAATTGGTTCAGAGAGTTATTTAACTTAAGACTTCTGAGATAGCCTTCAGTGTCCATCACAGTATTGTGTTTCTGATATATAATGAAACATTTGACTGGCAGAATGGGTTAGGGGCATTAAGTACTACACTTAGGACTACATGTAAAGTACTACAGTTAGGAAGAAAGAATGAAATGCACAGATATAGGATAGGTGACACCTGACTTGAAAAGAGTACATGTGAAAAGGATCTAGGAGCCTTAGTGGACCACAAGCTGAACGTGAGTCAGCAGTGTGATGCGGCAGCCAAGAAAGCCAATGCAATTCTTGGTTGCATCAACAGGAGTATGGTGTCTAGATCGAGGGAGGTACTGGTACTACTCTACTCTGCTTTGGTTAGATCCCATCTTGAATACTGTGTCCAGTTCTTGGCACCCCAATTCAAGCGGGATATTGACAAGCTGGAGCAAGTCCAGAGGAAGGCGACCAAAATGATGAGAGGCCTGGAAGCCATGAATCCCTATGAGAATAGACTTAGAGAGCTGGGTATGTTTAATCTGCAGAAGAGAAGGTTAAGAGGGGACAGGATAGCCATGTTTAAATATTTGAAGGGATGCCATGTAGAGGAAGGAGAGGGCTTGTTTTCTGCTGCTCCAGAGACCAGGACAAGGAGCAATGGACTCAAGCTGCAGGAAAGGAGATTCCACCTGAACCTCAGGAAGAACTTCCTGACAGTCAGGGCTGTCCAGCAGTGGAATGTGCTGCCTCCATGGAAGGTGGTGGAGTCTCCTTCTTTGGATGTTTTTAAGCAGAGGCTTGATAGTCATCTGTCGGGAGTGCTTTGAGGGTGTTCCTGCATGGCAGGGGGTTGGACTGGATGGTCCCTGGGGTCTCTTCCAACTCTACATTTCTATGATGCTATGATTCTAAGCCAATGCGATTCTAGGCTGTATCAATAGGAATATAGTGTTGAGATCAAGGGAAATAATAGTACCACTCTATTCTGCATTGGTTTTTTGCATAGAAAATGCTGCTTTCTGTGTCGAATGTGCTATTTTTTTCTACACAAAACTGCATGTGAATTTTGCACAGAAGTCTTTAACTCCAAAGATTCTCACCAGTCTGACATTCTTTTCATCAGGGTTTCTTAACACTCAAAAGCTGTTGTTTCTTTTCCGAACATTTTCCAGCTCTTCCCAGCTATTCTGAGCAATCAGCCTCACAAACCTAATTGTTTTCAACACGCAACTCTTTACAAAAAATTATGTAGGAATTCTACAGGCTCTCTTCCTAAGCCACTGTTCTAAACCAATCTTCCTAAACTAGTATTCATGTATTCCTACCCTTTTCACTTCTCTAACATCCCATATTATATTTCATCCTCCTATTAATAATAAGAACTGGCATTTTCGAACTGAAGTGAAAAATTCCTTCTTCTGCCTGGTAGCATTCCTGGATATTTGAGGACATTGGCAAGTGAAAAATGTTCTTGGCATCCCTGACCTCTTGGCTGACAGACCTTTAATTCTGTTTTTGGGGGTAAAAACTCACAGTCTCTTGATCCCCCCGCCCATTCCAGATGAAATGGAAACCGATGAGAGATGCTGCAAAAAATAAACACACTCAACAGCTGGGGAGAAATGTGCAGCCTTGGCTCAGGGGAAATCATGACATTTGTTCCTAAGCCAGCCAACCCACCCACCTTTATTGCTTATGGACAAAAACCTTTGCAGAAATTCAAAGACACTCGCAAAGACACGGCAATCTATGAATAGTGCATTTGCAAATACAGTTGCTAAGAAGGTGATGACTTATGGAGATGGGATGGACATATATTTCCACTGTCGGTGCTTCAGAAAAATCGTGCCTTTCTTCTTGGACCAATTCAAAGAGATTCCACTTCTCAGTCTGGCCTTCTGTCAGCTTTCAAAGTTTAGTTTTTGGAGAGAATAATATTTGTTTACAGATATATTTTCTGCACAGAAATGACTGTTTCTGGACCTGAACATATTGTTTTCTTTGTAAAAAGAATATGCAATTTTTGTGCAGAATGAGTCCTGAATTTCAAAGAATCTCATCAGTCCAAGAATCCCCTTTTTAGGGTTTCCCAACATTCATATTTTTCAATGGTTTTTCAAGCACATTTAAATTTAAATCTTTCCCTCTCTACTATTGACTTAGTAGAAGGCTTCTTCTGAGCTTCACCTAGAACTTTCTGCTCCTTTTCGAACAAATTATATTTTGTTGCAACTCTTGGATAACATTTCAGCCTCACATGGACAAAGACATTCCCAGACACATATTTTTCCCCTTTCTATAGGTTGGTTTATTTGTACCATTATATCTCTTGCTGCAGCAGTATTTATCTTAGTTTTTAAAGACTTTCCTACTCGTTAGATATTTCATCAAAAGACGGATGTGTTTACTTTCCTTTACACCAGGACCATGATGGGTTGAGGGCGCTGTTAAATCATTTCCAAAGTCTTATTTGTAGCCAGTTCAGAACTAAACAAAGCTGAGACATAAAATTATTTAGTATTTCACAGTTTCAGTTTTATTACCTGGCCTTCTCCAAGTTATTTTCTCCATTGCGTTTTAATGGTAAAACAGTTGCCACAGAGATGAAAGCCCTTGTGGGATTACTTTGCATTAGACTCAAGGACTTTTTTTAAAATAGCTTTTTAAAAAGGGAGAAAGGGGAAATTCATTCTAACTCTCATTCTCCTTGATAAATCTAAGGCTTTTACTGTCTTCTGGAGAGAAGTATGGGATTTTCAACCCTAGAGGGACTTGGGATTATAAAATAAGATTAAGGGGGAAAAGTTCATTTCTACTTGAGTAGAGTTGCCACTGAAGTTCTGACTAGAATAACTTTCTGCAGCCCTGGATGAATTTTGTGGAAAACCCACTTCATTTTCATAGCAATTTCATTTTTGAAAGGACCATCAGTATATGTAGAAATGAGAACTTGGGAAAGGTTTGTTTGGGGATTATAACGCAACATCTCTCAACCAAAGTTCTCACATTGGCTGTGTCCATTTCACTCTTTATGTTCAGTGACTTCCATGCCAGTGGGTGATAAATTTATTCTGGACCTTAGACTCAGCTTTCAAAGAGCTGTCCAAGGTGATAAATCCTATCCTTAAAACAGATTCAGCACCTTGGATAGTTCTTCTAAAGATCAGACTGGAACAGATTCATCTCCCCACTTGCATGGAATCCACCAGTTGCTGTTGGTACTATGAAAGACATTAGTGCAGATCACACAGACATTTTCTCTTCCATCTTAAAATCTAATACAAATTCACAAAGACTAACAAAGTTGGGAACTTCTGAAAAGAGATTTCTAGAATAACAGGCCAAACAGTGCGCCAGTGCAAGGTGACATTGTTCCTCTCCATCTTTAAGAGATCCAACATTTCTTAACAACATAAATGGCTGATCTCAATCTTGCAGACAGCTGTTGGAGATGACAAATCCTTAGACAATCTGTTCTTACGAATCTGACTTAAAAGGGTATAATGTTGAAACTTGAGAGTATGATATTTAAACGGAGGACCTTGCATGGTAAGTGAGTGTAGCTACAATATCACAGCTATGCCTCTGATGCAAGATCTTGACCAAAATCTTTTTTTAAAAAAGAAGAAGCAAAAACACAGATTTATATGACCATTGCCTAAGGAGCCACAAACTTCTAAGTTTTGAGAGTGTGTGTTTGTGCAGCAGACTAATATGGTTAACCCCGCTGCCAATTTAATTCAGGTTATTATTCAAGCTTTGCTGAGGTATCTTCTCCTTGCAGCCTCTCGTGAGTTCTGCTGGGAATCAGAGGGTAATGAGGAGGCTCTTCAAACAGCAGGCATTGACGATAACACCTAGCACTGCATTGCCTTTAATATTTGCTGAAAGGGGGATTTCAAGTTCAGTCTGGAGGCTGTGACCTGGAAGGAATATCTGTGGGATGTTAAGGGAAATGGAGTAAAATCGTCATCCATTTATTTATAACCGTGTGTGCGTGTGTGTGTGTTTGTGTATGAGTATGTATGGATGCATGTATGTATGTATACCAAAGGATTCTCCAGGTAGAGATACATGAGATTTGTTTTGTTGTTGTTGTTAGGGGGTGGGGAGACCTAAAGTTTTCCTATAATCCACATATTTCTGCATAAAAGAAACAGAACTTGATATTTTCTTTCTTTTTTTAATGAATGTAGGATGTAGCATCATTATGTTTTGTTTTGGTTTTCTCCAGTTATTTTTCTGCATTATATACATGAAGCAAGCACAGCACATTGGAATGGCACCAGGTTCCTGTTCTGGTGGAATAAAAGAAAAAGTAGATCACCATTTGGTGTCCATGGCTGGAAACCTGGTAGGGCACTCCATGGGAATGGCAGTTTGATAGCCCTTTGACTGTCATGTCTCTGTCCGGTGGAATTTTGAGGTCCATAGTTTTGTCTCTGCTAGAGAGCTTTAGTTGACTCTCCTCAACTATAGTGCCATGTCGCATCTGGAGGAGGCCTCCTCAGATGAAGAAGTGGAAGAAGAGAAACCAGATAACAGTATCCTGTCTGAGCCAGAGGATCTGGCAGCCCTGTCCTGGGATCAGAGCCTGGAGCATCACATCTAGACCTTGAAGGGAATGAATATGGTGTTTCTTTGCTGCAAGGCAAGAGATCTACTATCCCTCCTTGGAATTCTGCAACATCCCTTACTCCAATCTTTCCTGGCCTTTGGTGTATACCATACTATTCAGCAACTCCTTGCTTGGTGCTCAACCCTCATTCAATTATCTTTTATTCTCAGATCCTAGACTGCATGGACCAAGTTTCACTGCCATGGACCCTTTGTGTTTGACTTTGCTCTGGCTTGGTTCTCCATCCCTTGTTCTCTTGAATCATAGGGGTATTCTCCAGCACATCCACCACCTTGAAATAGGCCTTATAGTCTCCAAGGTGAATGCAAATTCTGAGTCCCTTACCAAGGCACTAATCCTAGAATTTCTTAGAACAGAGCCATCACACTTAGAACTAGTATCAAACTGAAATAACTGTGTAGTGCTGATGTACCTGAAGATACTACATGAATTCATAATCATCAGCCAGTTTCATACCTATCTTGGTCCTGCTGCTGGAAACAGTGGCTTTCAAGCACATTGTTATCCTATGACATATGGCTCATGTCCTTTTGTCTGACCTGGTGAAGCCATAGGTTTTGCAGGCCTGTTACACCATGTAAAAGTAGACTTCACATAAGACTAAATGTAAGGCTTAAAGCAATAGAGCCAGTGAAAGGAACCTGCGTTATTAATTGCCATTTTTAAAAGTACAATTGATTGCAATGGAAGTACTTTATCTGAGTCTGAAATCGGATGTAGCCCTGAGAAGTGGGGCTTGTTTTGCTTTGCTTTTCTGGTGATGAGCATTTTGATACTGTGATGCCTTGCATCTTTGCTTTCTAATCCGTTCAGTTTTCTTCTCCTTGCTTCACAAACAGACCTACAAAGCATATCAGCTCAATTTTGTTTAATGTGTAGGAAACAGCCCATGTTATTTGGAAGCTGTGCATTGGTACAGTTGGGAAAGGAGAGGAGGGAAAAAGACCTGCAGGTAGAATCACTCTGAAGTTTGCTAGAAGGAAAAATCAAGCAATCTGATTAAAGCGCTGGAGTGAAGACAGCGGAGGAGACACAAATAATTTCACTGACGCTCAGCCTTGAGGCTCCTGAAGGCTACACCATGCTCTGCAAATGTACAAGTCTATTTCTCCTGTGGTATTTGTTTGCTACTGTGGCTGTCACTGCTCTGTTTTTGACTGTTGCCTTGTAGCTGTAAGGAAAATATGAGTAAACACGCTGGGACTCCACCAGACTCTTGCAGCTTAATGTTTTCCCTTGCAAGCAGGTCTTAAATTTCTGGGCAAAAGTGGAATCAGAAACATCCTGGCAGAAGTGCTTTTAACTTAAAGGGGGAGTTCTGGTGGTCATTGTGCATTCAGCCGTCACCCACTCTGCCAAAGAAGTCCCATTATAGTCCCATTAGACCACAAGTTTCAGAGATAACTGCTTGTTAAAAGAATAATATGTGCTATATTTAACTTGACAAAAAGATTTAATCTGGGGTAAGGAACATGCCTTGGATACCCATTTTGTGGTCCATGAAGCCACCCTCACTTGTCTGTGTCAAGATACCCCCCCCATTTTTAAATGGAAGATACTTTTAAGGTGAAAATGGCCTGCAAATTATACTCTTAGCCATCCCAAATGCGTGCAAACACAGAACTATAAACCCTCCTCAACCCTGCGATACCTACTTTTATGTCCATTTCCCCTCCAAAACGGAGACAAGAAGTGGTGGGTTGTCACTTCTCGGCCATTTCCGCACTACACTGTTATAGTGCTATTATTTCACTTTCAACATCCTGTGGAATCCTGGGGTTTGTAGTTTAGGGGAAGGACACTTAGAATTCTCAACCAGAGAGCTCTTTGGCCTCAGTAAACTACAAATCCCAGAATTCCACAGGATATTGAAAGTGGAATAATAGCACTATAATAGTATAGTGTGGAAATGGCCCTCATCACCACTATGGAGGGCAAATGGAGGGGAATGTAGATATTTAGGTATGCTCAGATGGGGTGTGACCCATGAGAGGGCTAGAAGCAATTGACCCCCCCACATGATGACTCAGCCCTGATTTAACCCCAGTTTTCCCTGATCTGCCTCCCTCTTTCTATGGTACCATTCCAATAACTTTCTTAGTATGTAACAAAATCCAACTTCTCATACATATTTTTCAAATCTTTTGCTTCCTGCCTGTAATATAATCCAACCTGGGTTGTTTCCCCTTCAGCTATCCATGTTACTGTTATTGATTTTGATTTCATTTTATGTCATGGTTATTGGTTTTTGTACTCCTTGGTGGTTTCTTCTGTTTACTTATTCAAAGGTTTTCTGTACATGCTTGTTCGTAATCCTTTTTAAATTATTATTATTATTATTATTATTATTATTATTATTATTCATATGTATTACTGATACTGTTGGGAGTTAGAGTTTCCAAGGGTGTTAGCCCTTTGGAGGAAATTCTATGAAAGCTAACACTGTTAGGAATCAGCCTTCTTCTAGCAGAGCATCAGAAAAAGCATGTCCCAATCTCTGTGTGGCTTCCCTGAACTGAGGCTGACTTAGAAAGCAAGACAAGGCAGGCAGTTTCAGGTTATAAACCTAGAAAAGTTTACTAATGAATTTTACAATCACACATGCATTGGAGAGCCCAGATCCTAACTCGCTAACAAAAAGATTAGATAAGATGGTAGCTTCATTCTTAACTCACCATCTCCTTGGCGGAGAGGCAAAGCATGCTCAGAGGGAAGGAAGTGGAAGCAAAAATGGCAAAGAGAGAGAAGCATGGTGGTCTTTTATGCAAGGCCAATGACCCCAGTGTCTATCCTGGGTCACATGGGCTGGTCCCCTGGATACCATAGCCATGCATTTAAATAACACAAAGACCAAGACTGAGGCTTTAGGTGGGAAGGCAGAAGGCTTTGACATGCAAAGGAAAAAGAAACTCTATGCTAGCTAAGTCCCGCTTGCCCTAGAACAAGAATGCTAGAATTTTCCAACAGATATTGTAATTGCCTGGGTTCATTTGTGTCTTAGCTTGATTCATGTGTAAGAGACCTATTTGCAATGTCCCATTGTAGCTGTGCACATTCTAAGTACCTTTGTTTTTGTTTGTTTTTCTTTTGGTTTTTGAATGCTGTTTCTCTGTATTTGGATGATTTGGGGTGAGGTCAGGATTTGAAGCCAGCTCTCTTTTCTACTAAACTTATACCCCAAATACTATATACCATTATGGTGCAGTCCTATGCATATTTTGATACAAATTGCACTGAGGGTTTGCAGTGGAAGCTTACACAAAAGTAAAGTTCACTTCAATAAGTGGGACTTACTACAAGATGAATGTATATATAGGGTTATGTCTTCAAGGACTTTGAATAACTTTCAAGATGTAAAAAAAAAGGTATGAGGGGCATTTTTAATTCCAAAACACCATGAATTATTGCTCAAAAATGCTTGTATATCTATATTAAACTTGGCTTTGATAACCAGGCCAAAATCCCATCAGGATGAGTTGTATTAGTGAAAGAAAAGTTTTTACAAAACCATGCAAATACTTAGTTTTAATTAAACCACATTTCAAACTGGGAGTCATTTAACAGGACAGAGTATTCACAGCTTGTGGCCAACATAAATCCTGAGCGATAAGAGAGTTACGCATATGCACTGTTCCAGAGTTTTTGCTGAGAAATCAGATTCCCATTTTTTAGAGCTGCAATAAAAACAAATAAATTCAAATTGAAGACCTTTTTTTTTAGTAACCTTGTCAGCCAACCGCTGAAAAAAGAATTGGAGGACAATCCAGCTGTGGCATTGAAGAGAAGCCTGAGAGTTGACATGATTGCACCCTTTAAATATCTGAAGGGCTGACACAGAAAGGAGGGTACAAGTTTGTTCTCTGCAGCCCCAGAGCGTAGGACCAGGTTGTATTGTGTTAAGTTGCAAGTGAGTAGATTTCAGTTGAACATTGAAAGGAACTTCTCATCTGTAAGGCTGGTTTGGCAATGGAACCAATGACCAGTCAGGTGTGCTGGGGATGCTCCAGCTGGATTTCCTACATTGAGTGGGAGGCTGAACTTGATGGTCTTTGGATCTCTTTGAATTGTATGATGCTATGAGCTATTGAACTGGCTATTTGCAAAATTCCTCATAAATTGGATGGGATGACAGCCACAGATGCAAGCAAAACGTCAGGAGCAAATACTACTAGAACATGGCCTCATAGCCCGAAAAACTCACAACAACCCATAGATTCCAGTCGTGAAAGCCTTTGACTTTACATTGGACGGGAAGAACTTGAAATGGGGAAAAAATGGAAGAGAACCAGCTCAGTTTGCTTCTTTATTCAAGACTAAGGCCATTTCCACCCTGCAATGTTCTAGTGCTATTATTCCACTTCCAACCTCCTGTGGAATCCTGCAGATTGTAATTTCCTGAGGCTGAAGAGCTCTTGGTTGAGAATTCTAAAGGACTCTCCCTAAACTGCAAACCCTAGGATCCCATAGGATGTTGAAAGTGGAATAAGAGCACTATAAAAGTGTAGTGCGGAAATGGCCTGAGACAAATGAGTTGTGTAGCCATGCTATTCAGGATGCTATGTAAAGTTTAACTCAGTTTGCAAGAAGTAGAACACACTCGCCTTGCCTCTTGTGCGCCTGTGTTGTTCATACGAAAATGGAGCCCTGGTGGCACAGTGGTTAAATGCCAGTACTGCAAGTCACAAGGTTGTGAGTTTGATCCTGCCTGGCTCCAAGGTTGACTCAGCCTTCCATCCTTTTGCAGGTCGGTAAAATGAGTACCCAGCTTGTTGGGGGCATGTATAGAAATGTTTCAAAATACATGCTATTTGTAAGTTGTTCGCCACCTCGATCCATATGGAGAGGCGGGATACAAATAAATAATTAAATTTTAAAAAGTGACAAGTCTATCACGATACCCTCATTCTTACAAGTATTCATTCAACACGCAAGAGAGTTTTGCACTGGCCCCAATCCTTCTTGCTGTCACTTTGCAAAATGTGAAAAGCCATGAGTCATTGACTCCTCTACCTGTGAAGGTTCCCCACGTGAACCATGATGTGGGAAGATCAGGATTCGGGATTGCATGGAGAGACTCCATCAACACAAAAAGCTCTCTTCTTACAAGCGGTTGTTCTTCTTGTGAGAATTCTTTCCCCTCATCTTTGACATAAACAAAAAAAGTCTGGTTTGGTTTTCCAAGTCAGTTTTAAGTTCAGTTTGACTCCCTAGATGACTTCTCCATAACTTGATCATGGTGGTGGAATAAGAA
Organism: Ctenosaura bakeri; assembly: GCA_948474755.1. Lineage (NCBI taxonomy): Eukaryota > Metazoa > Chordata > Lepidosauria > Squamata > Iguanidae > Ctenosaura > Ctenosaura bakeri. Next base: position 228,403 of record CAOLHI010002437.1, on the reverse strand, counting down.
GTCCTCCAAATTGAGAGGAAATGGAATGGAGTTGGTGAAATCCACACACTTGATCCTGGACCTCTCTCAGTTTTCGCTTTTTTTGGGCAACCTGCTGATAGTCTTCTGAAAGCAACAGCTGTGGGGGACATCACAAAAGGTGCTGAGATATTGAGATGTCCCCTATGATTTATACCCTGAAAAGAGACAATCTTGGAAGATAGTCTATGAAGTGCTCAAACGTCTTCTTTCATTCAAAATCTTAGCAGGCAAGATTTATTCATATTCTCTGTTCAGAATACCTGGTGCAAAAAATCAGCTTTGATTTGTATTAGGGATGAAAATACTGTTTGAAAATTCTCTCACCCTTAATCAGAAAGGATTTCTTTTTAACATAAATAAGTGAAACAAAGAAAGAACATTTATTTATGACAACAAACAAAACAAAAAATCAATGTGAGCGAAAAAGAAAACAAAGACGGGGAAACAACAGCATCGAGGCATCTCATTGAAAAAAATATGGTTAACTGATGAAGGTTTTTTTAAAAAAAAATATTTTGGAACTTTGGGCAATAAATTCATTAATGCAAAACTATTTATTGTTGTTTTTGTTTGCATAGGAAAATTCTGTTTGGTTGGAATGCTGTTGGTTAACCCCAGCAAGCTTAGACCCATACAATGAATTGTTTAATGTTGAGTCAACACCTAGGCAAATCCAACTGATCCAAGGGTTCTCCTCTAATTAGGATTAACAATAGGACTTAGACCCTTTTTGTATGAATATCATTTTCTGAGAAAATTAGTTGTTTACTGAAAAGTCCAGAAATGCAGAAAAATAGAAATAATTGGGGGGGAAAGCCAAAACTTCTTGTAATGAAATCCAGTGGAGAGAGAGAGAGAGAGAGAGTAAAAAACCTTTGGAAATTTCTTTTTTCCTGTGTGCAAGTTCTAAAGAAATGAACAGTTGCAGCCCTGCTTCGTACACCGTCCCACTTCTGTATATTTTCATGTTGCAATCCTTGTGCTATTTTAGAAATCTCTCACGCAAGTTCTGACCTGTCCTTCCTCCGCTTACCTTTCAGGAGCTGATGAGATAGAAATTCACGTTGGTCGGGGCATTCAGAAAATTGAGGGGAAAGGTCCTGTGTGTGTGATATTCCTCATCAGTGGGATTGTACACCTGAGATTAAGATTCTCTGCTATCCCTGTCGGAGTTCACATTCATCCTGAAGATATATTTATTAAAACTGGCATGGCTTGATTTGCAATGTCATCTCCAGCTGACCACAGGCGGGAGAGGGGATGGATATGGCAGTGATTTACATGCTCCCTAACACAGATCGGTGTCAGGGAGAGGGTGGCGAGAGGGAGAAGTCTTATGAGAATGTGACTTTGAATGAAAATTGAGAATAATTTTGGGGGGTTGGGGTGCACGTTGGCACTGCAAGGAATCACTCAATATTATGAGTCTGCCGAAGCTTACGGCCACCCATTTTCTGCAGCAGAAATGTATTTATTGCTTACTTCCATTTAAATTCCCCATTTCCTCCAACGTGCTAAGGGCAGTATATACCAACATCCCCCTCCCTGCTTTTTTCTCTCAACAGCCCTGTGATTTCACAGTCTTGAAGGCATGTAAAAGACAAATATACCCTTGTTCCATCAGAGAGCAGTTCTCCTTCCTATCCCTATAGTTTGTCAGTAATTAAACAAAATTTGTGTACAGGCCAATCGTGTTTTTGGATCACGCCCACACTGGTCCTACATTCTCAAGTGCATATTTTTCCATCTTCTTGCAATCGATAGGATGCAAGCTGCATTGATCTCACAGAGCTTTTTTTTTGGACAGACCTGCATCGTTGTGTAAGTTGAAAACAGGAGGTGTGAAAGGGGATCTAGGAGTCTTAGTATACTATAAGCCGAACATGAGTCAGCAAGTGTGATGCAGCAGCTAAAAAAGCTGATATGATTCTATGCTACATCAATGGGAATATAGTGCCAAGATCAAGGGAAGCAATAATACCACTACATTCTGCTTTGGTTAAATGTCACCTGGAATACTGTGCCCAGTTCTGGGCACCACAGTTCAAGAAGGATATCAATAAGTTGGAATGTGTCCAGAGGAGGGCGACCAAAATAGTGAAGGGTTGGAAGCCATGAAGCCCTATGAGGAGTGGCTTAAGGAGCTGAGTAGGGTTAGGGTGATAAAAATAAGGTTAAGGGGTAACATGATAGCCATGTTTAAACATTTGAGGGGATGTCATGTGGAAGATGGAGCAAGCTTGTTTTCTGCTGCTCCAGAGACTAGGACACAGAGCAATAGATTCAAACTACAGGAAAAGAGATTTCACCTAAACATCTGGAAGAACTTCCTGATGGTAGGAGTCATTCAACAGTGGAATATGCAACCTCAATGGAGTGTGATGGAATCTTCTTCTTTGTAGGTTTTTAAAGAAAGGCTGGATGGCCATTTGCTGGGGGTGCTTTGAGTGTGTGCTCCTGCCTGGCAAGGGATTGGACCCAAAGGCTGTTGTGGTCTCTTCCAGCTCTATAATTCTATGATTCTAAATTCCATTCCTTTGCACAAGTAGGTTTGGTTCATCTCTGCAATATGTGCTATGGTGAATGGCTCCTAAACATATTGATGTAAATCTCATTGTTGTTCCCAATTACAGCAGAGTTACTGAACCAATTGGTTTACCTGTGAGTAGACTCAGCATTCAGTAAGTGATCTACTCTATTTGGAAAGAACCAACAGGATCCCAGTCTTCAGTTTATCCAGATCATGCTCTTGTCTGAAGGCAGGGAGGAACATAGCTGCAAGAATTCACACAAAATGATGCATTTATAACACCACTCTCCACCTGTTGCGTGTCGTGGCGCTCTTTAGTTTATCACTGCGATTCAAGCCCAGGCAACATTTCTTTATCAAGGGCAACGGGAAGCGAAAAAACCTATTAGGCTCCGAGGGGAGCGGAGCTGTCAAAGCAAAGTCAAGGAGGAACAAAATAATTGTTTTTTTGTGTTGTTTTTTTTTTAACAGAGATGCTATGTATGTGTGTGGCCATAGCATAACTTATTTACACGGGGGCTTTCTAAGCTATTTAGCCTGACTTACCAGGAAAAAAAAAATCATCTCATCTCAGGTTTTTTTTCCCTCCACTTATGGCACTTCACACATTTTGTGTTTCCATTATCCTTTATGTGTAACGCTTTGCACCAAGTATCAGAGTTGATATTAATAACAAAGCCGGCATAATAGTTCAAAGGGATTCGTCAAAAGGCGTTCTTAATTGATTCCCTCAAGCCACTGGTGTTTGGAAGGAGCAGCTCAGAGTCGTCAGGAATGCTCGTTGAGATCAAAGCTGACGAACATTCGGTAAAAGGGTGAGGGAAGGGAGGGCAGTAAGACCACAAAGATGCAGAAGGAATGTCTAGGTAGGGACGGTTTCCATCGCAGTTTTTTGAGACGCATTTTCCTCAAGGTTGCAGAGAACACTAATGGCTCGCCCCTTATCTAACGGAGAAGGGAAAGAGGCTCAGAAATGTTGCCAGCCACAAAACAGTGTTGGAAGACCTTGCTTTTCAATTAACCGTTCGGTCCTTTGGGTTTGCGGTTGCTCCAGCAGCACGGAGAACCATCTGCAACGTTTGGACTTAAGAGTCCTGATGCTAAGCCACAAATATGATGCTGAACCGTAAACATGCACAGATGACTTGAAGGCGCACAACAATGAGAGAAATGGAATCTCAAAGACTGTGGCCAGTGTTCTCTACCAGCTACTTAGTAACTCAGTAAATGAATATTAAACATTTATGTAGATTTACTCATCCATATGAGTTCAGTATTCATAGAATCATAGAATCATAGAATCATAGAAATGTAGAGTTGGAAGAGACCCCAGGGGTCATCCAGTCCAACCCCCTGCCATGCAGGAACACCCTCAAAGCACTCCCGACAGATGGCCATCCAGCCTCTGCTTAAAAACCTCCAAGGAAGGAGACTCCACCATACATCAAGGCAGCATCTTCCATTGCCGGACAGCCCTGACTGTCAGGAAGTTCTTCCTGAGGTTCAGGTGGAATCTCCTTTCCTGCAGCTTGAATCCATTGCTCCTTGTCCTGGTCTCTGGAGCAGCAGAAAACAAGCCCTCTCCTTCTTCTACATGGCATCCCTTCAAATATTTAAACATGGTTATCATGTCCCCTCTTAACCTTCTCTTCTGCATGACCACCACATATTCACAGAGAAAGTCTTCTGAACAAATCTTACCCCCAAAACCCCAAGATAGGGTCAGCTTGCCATAACCTGGAAACAACCTGAAAGCACACAGCACCTCTACCAGCTGCATATATTGATAGGGCACTCCCACATACATGCCAAAGATGTTCAGACCGCAAACAATACGACAAAGTGATTTCCAGCTTACATAGACTAGACCTGGGACAGATGAGTTCCCACTGAATTTCTAAAAGTTAACAACCATGAGTCCATGGGTTTCAGTGTGCCCGGGGTCCCATTGCAAGGGCCACAGCTTAGCTCCAAGGGCTGCATAGGGTCTGCCTACAAATAAAGCAAGCAGACAGAGAAGATACAAAAAAAGAAACTTTTATAAAAGTGTTAAGTTCAACCATATATATAGAGAGAGCCGTACTAGAAAGCCAACAAAATTCCTGGTTGCATCAATAGGAGTATAGTGTCTAAATTGAGGGAGGTAATGGTACCACTCTATTGTGCTCTGGTCAGATCTCATTTGGAATATTGTGTCCAGTTCTTGACAGCTCAATTCAAGAAGGATATCAACAAGCTGGAATGTGTCCAGAGGAGGGCGACAAAAATGGTGAAGGGTCTAGAAGCTATGAAGCCCTGTGAGGATGGTTTAGGGAGCTGGGAATGTTTAGTCTGCAGAAGAGAAGGTTAAGAGGGGACATGAGAGCCACGTTTAAATATCTGAAGGGATGTCATGTCGAAGATGGAGTGGGCTTGTTTTGTGCTGCTCCAGAGTGTAGGACAAGGAGCAATGGATTTAAGCTGCAAGAAAGGAGATTCCACCTGAACCTCAGGAAGAACTTCCAGAGAGTCAAAGCTGTCCAGCAGTGGAATATGCTGCCTCAGAGTGTAGTAGAGTCTCCTTCTTTGGAGGTTTTTAAGCAAAGGCTTGATGGCCATCTGTTGGGAATGCTTTGATGGGTGTTCCTGCATAGCAGGGGGTTGGACTCGATGGCCCCTGGGATCTCTTCCAACTCTATGATTCTATGAGGCAGCTGAGGAGGACCCAGAAGCAAACATCAGTCCAGGGTCTTCTCTACCAGATTCCAATAAACACAAAAGCAGGAAGAATCTAGGACACAAAGTCCAGTCCAGAATCAAGCATTGGTAGATCAGTCACTGTCTTGTTTCAATATGCAAATATTAGCATTCAGGAGCAGCCTGGTTACACTCAGTTTTACTGTTGAGCAGTGAGGTAATCATACTGTTGAGTTTGTGGGCCCCAGCCAGAGCTCAGCTGCTCACATTCTGGCGTTCCCATCTTCTGTGTCCCTACTTATGAGGAATCTTGCAGCTGAGCTCTTTGCTTGGGCACCTCTGACCAAGCTTGTGCCTTCAAGTGCCAGGGTTCTGGACTTCTACAAGGAGATTCAGCCTACTCTTTGGATTCTGGAGGTAAGCTGTCCTGGTGCTCAGTATCAGAGACCCCTGGAGGTCCTGGTGTACAGATGCTCAGCTCCTTTCCAATCTCTGGTTCTGGGAAGTTCATCTCTTCCTCACTCAAGGAGTTCTCTTGTAGGCCATGACATCATGTTAGTTTATCAGAGCAAAAAAACAAAAACAACCCCTGCCCCCCATGATCTGCAACAGAAATCTTTCCTATTTTATTTTTAGCTGACATTTCAGCTCAGTTCAGTCTCTAAACTCCAGCCTATAGTTTGTGATATACAAACTAGGTGGTTTTATTTACCAAGTGGTTTTCTTATTTTATTTTTTACTGGAAGCAAAGTACTGTAGCATTGGAAGTAATCTCAAGTTGCTTCTTTTCTTGTAAAATCTGTTGATCGTCATACATACCCATGAGCAGGCGTTGAATGGCAAGGCAACAAAAATAAAATAGGATTATTTGGGAGCAAGAAAATCAAAGTTGTTTGGCCTACAAATCAAGAGAAAGACCGTGTTTTCAAATATGACTCACGCTATCCTTCCCAAGGGGCAGAGAAGGGATTAGACCGTGCCAACTCAGAGCTGGAATCTCTGCTGCCGAGAGAATGAAAACTAAATTTGGAACTCCAAGTAGGTTTTTGAGGGTAGCAGGAAATAGAGGATATTCTTTCTGTTGGGTATAAATAAAGCTAGAGAAGAGAAATACACAATTTCTGTCTTCTTTCCAAGTTCTCTGTTTATTGAAAATGAATCAGTGACTAAGGTGGTCATATGTCCTACTTTGCAGAGGATTTGCTACTTTTGAGGGAGTATAACGGAACAGTCAACTTTTCGAAACTGTCCATTTGAAGGGTTTCCAAGTTAAAATTCAAGCCTAAGAAGGAAGAGCAGAGCAGGGGCCTTGGTGTTGCAAATAAACAGTGAGCAGTAGCAGCTGGTAGCTTCCATGTATCTCAGGCAGTGAATGAACTCTAATGGAGCTTATTAATGGACTTGAGCTTAGGCCCTTTCCACACTATGCCTCGATATCCCAGTGGGATCCCAGCAGTGCCATTGTCGGGATGTGACTGGAGCCTGAACACTCCCCACTGCATCCAGTTAGCTGCTGGTGGATGGGTAGGGACACTCTTCTTCCTTCCACAGGACAGCATAAATGGTGAGTCCCTTTCCACCCTCTTCTTGTGTGTACTTCCTGACAGTCAGGGCTGTCCGGCAGTGGAATCTGCTGCCTCGGAGTGTAGTGGAGGCTCCTTCCTTGGAGGTTTTTAAGCAGAGGCTTGATGGCCATCTGTCGGGATTGATTTGAGGGTGTTCCTGCATGGCAGAAGGGGGTTGGACTGGATGGCCTGTGTGGTCTCTTCCAACTCTGAATTTCTATGATTCTATACTATGGAAGGAAACTCTATCAAATTTGCCCACAGCCAACAGGCTTGTGGAGGGAAAGGGGGCCATTACCATTTTTTTTCCAGTCATGGTATAGGACACATTTACAATGGATGGGGATGCAACAGCACCCGATCAGAACAACATCATGTGATGGCATGCATCCTGGACCAGGAGCAATGTGTTGCCATGCCAGGATGATAATGCCATGTGGTAAGGGCCTTAGTCCAGCCACTAAAGCAGCTATCCAAAATGCTCTGCCTTACACCCAAAATAGGATATCTCCTTTAAATTCTGTTCTAGAACCTGGAATAGCTTCTCCACCCCATTGACGTGGAGAACCCCAATCATCACTAACACCACTGTGAGGCGCACTTGGGTTTCAGACTGGACAGCAGATAGACGCCCATAAACATATAGAACATGGAAGGTAGCTTCAGGGAAAAAGTAGCTACCTCTTCACCAGTTTCCCCACTATCATAGTCTGCCTTTCTGCCTAAATCTGAGGTGAGCAACTGTGACCCTCCAGATATGATTGGAATGCAGCTCCCATCACCCCTAGAAAGCATAGCCAGTGGCAGTGGGTGGCAGTTGGTATCATGTCAGTGGGTCAATGAATCCCTTTCTGGTTTTAGTTTTTACAGGAGGCATCCAAGCTGCTAGATCCATTTTTTCAGATAGGGATGAAATTTGGGAAAGTTAAGAATAAAACTTGGGTTGAATTTATCATCTCATTGACATGGAAAACACCAGCTGTCACTGGCCAGTGGTCAGGGACCATGGACATTGCAGTTTACCAAAATCTGGAGAGCCACAGTCACATGTTACCTCTCCAACTCATCCTACCAAACTCTAATCTGCTTTCCAAGCCGCTTAGCCCACAATCCCACTTCATGTGGATGGGAGGTAGAACTTTTCCATTTAGCTCTGTGGCCCTCCCACCACCAGTGATTACCTTTAAAGACCCATTGACTTGTTTCAAGGGGAAAGTAAGGGGGAAAGGCCCAGCATGCAGGAGGGATCTCCTGGATCTCTAGTGATTGCTGGAGATCGGGAAAGGCAGTCTCAGCTCTCTTCCCCCAGCTGTAAATTGTAGCCAGGTACAAACTGTTCACTTCCCATCATTCCCCATGCTAGTAAATATCTGGATCCTTAAAGCTGTAGGGAATGTGTGTGTGTGTGTGAGAGAGAGAGAACATTGCACAAGGAGGTATTAAATACTCCCTTCTCCATCTTTTTTCAAAAGGGACACATATCTGAGATTACACACACATATGTCACCATCAGGAAAGTTTGAGAGGTTGATTATTCTTCCCTGCACTTCTTGTTTTCTTGGTTCTTTTCTAAGCCAGGCTCGGGTGGCATTTCAGCCTGTGACCCCAGATGGCAGGCCTTGTCACTTATTACTCAGTCCATTGAGAAACCCGGAGGAGGGATGTTCTAATTTTAGCTGGCTCGACTGACAAGCTCTAAATAATTGCACAATGGCAGGGAAACGGGACCTTTCCGAAGGCCTATCCGAGCGGCTGCGCCTCGTGTCATTATGTTGCTGCATTTCTAAATGTTCACATCCACAGGCGTCGCAAGAAGATGGAAGATGAAAGTTGCATTGTCATTTCCTTTATAGAGGAAAAAAAAGTTTTGTTATAAAAGGGTATGAAAAATCATTCTCCGGGGGAATAATAGCTGGCGGTCTCCTAATCATTGCTTGTCTGAGTGAGAAATCATCCTGTGTGTAGCACCTTGCCCCTTTCTTTTGGTTTTCAGCAGTCTCAGATGGGTCTTAAGTGAATCAGACAGTTAAACAGGCTGCCTGAGACATGCATCTCTTCTTCTTTCTCCCTTTTTTTTTTTTTTACCAATGGCAATTTCTTATTTGGGAGAAAAAATATATGTATGGACATATACACACACACACATGCACACACATAAATAGATTAAGCCTTGATCGTAGTTATAGAAAACCGAGATTCAAGTTGCTGTTCCTGAAGCTTCTATGACTGACAGCTAAGGCTCAACATCAGGCCAAGATAGGTCCTCACATTTGGAGAACAGAGTCCTACTCAGATGTACAAACCCTCAGAATCCATCCCCCCAGAAGGTACAGGACTGGAAGCTTGTCAAACAAAGTTTCCTAGAATGAAGGAGGGGAAGAATGCACAGCTTTATCTACAGCAGGCTTACCTAACCTAGAACTATCATTCCCAGCCAGTATGGCTACTGTTGGGAATTCTCACTAGCTTGGAACGATGGAGGTAGAGATCCAATGAATCTGGAGTTGTGCTGTGTTGGGAAGGAGCATGCTGATTATGAATGCGTGGAAGGGGGTTGGACTCAATGGCCATTGTGGTCTCTTCCAACTCTATGTTTCTATTATTCTTTTTCATAAAGAATTGCCTAAATTTGCAAATTTGCAAATTTCTTTGTATTTGGGATGCGTAAAAAAAAAGAGATACTTTTGTTAAATGCATTATTGAATAGCTTTCCTTCTGTGCCAGTTATACTGTTAATACATGCACAAACATAAGTTCAATATACACTTGCATATGTCTTTTAGTCTGTTGAGAAGGCTGGTGTTTGTTTGTTTGTTTAAATCTCACTTTTTATCCCAGTAAAGAATCTAAGGTGGCCAATTCAAGGCAGCTTCCATCTTCTGCAGTGACCAAAGCTGCCCCAAGACTCACTGTTTTGCTCTGACGTTCTCTCCTCCTCCCCATCTCTCTGTATTCAGTGGCTGAAAGAAAGCTAGGGAGATCAGAGAAGTGTCTGGCTATGTGCCCGTCAAGAAGTTCCTTTAATGTTCTATCAAAATCTACTATCCTGTAACTTCAAACTGTTAGAGCTGGTTCTCAACAACTATACCACACTGGTTCTCCATGATGACCCTCTGCTTTGGTTTTCTTGGCAAGATTTATGCCAGGAAGGTTTGCCATTGCCTTCTTCCTAGTCAGTGAGTGTATGACTTGCCCAAGGTCATGCAGGGAGTTTTAGTGGCTAAGAAGATTCAAAACCTGGTCTCCAGGGTCCCAGTCCAACACAGCATACATCTTGAGCCGTTTTCAGAATATATGGTGGACCTCAAGTCCGTCCTACTTATAATGGCAGAATGCTGCTCTGCTGACTTACCTTTAACATAAGACTGCAACTGCTTCAAGGTTTCCCAAGATAAGGGGCTACACTTGAAGTCCAGGTGGAAAGCTCTGGAGGACTGCCTTTGTTTTCTGCATCTTTACTTTCCCATTTCTTTTTTAAATATGTTCTCCCAATCTTCAGATAAATTGCATTTGAATTTTCTCCGGGCTTTTGCCCTCTTTTGCATACGTTTGTGGTTTCAGGCCTGTGCTATTCATTGCAGCAAAACAAACAATTCGGCACCCTGTTTTGCAAAGAGATGCAAACGCTAAGGTTGCAAATGTGCGGAGATGCCGCGACTTTGCCCCATATTTGAATTATTCAGAATTATTTACTGAACGGCTTTGTTGTGTCCTGCTTTCATCTGTCGCTTATATCGAAGCAGTTGAGACTTCTCAGTCTCTTAAAATGTGAAATGCTCTGATTAGACATTGTTAATTGAAAAGCACAGCCCACCAAATCCAGCTCCAGGTGTTGCTTGTGCCATAATTACAAATGTGGATGTTGCTTTCTCTGGATTATCGGGTAGCAGCTATTTGAAACGTTCTTCTTCTTTTTTCCCATGGAATGTCACTGTCACTTGCTAGGGAGTCCATGAAAAGAAACGTGACACATCTGAACTGCATTTAGCTGAAAAAATGCAAATAAGCAGTCACAGAGAATATGAAGTTGCTTTTGCTTGAAATGCATTCCAATTTAAAGCATTTATGTAATAGGATAAGGTGGGAAGTAAATTATTCACATAATTGGTTTGTTGATTTCAAAGTTGTTCTAAACCGTTGCTAAGACAGGTAGGGTTTGCCATTTTCTTCCAGGCAAGTACAAAGTTGTTCATCTTCTGTTGATCCACCGTATAGAGAACATGATTGTATCTGAAGGGTGGGCAAGATATTTCACAGCAAAAGGGAAATTTGGTGGCAGAAAAACAGAGGTTTCAATTTGGGGTGTTTTCAAGGGGAAATTGACCCCCAGCCCAACTGAGGATGCCCATTTTTGTCTTACATAGAGAATGGATTGCAGCAGCCAGTGCCTGGGTTGCTGTGATGTCATGGAATGCTTGCAAACATTCCATGACATCACAGTTAGACAAGTGAATGCTTGAATTCAGTGTGTAGCTGCAATGACTGAAGATAGATTAGCATTTAGCTGGAACCAGTGCTGCTCCTGGAAGTTCGGGGGAAGGAAAAAAGAAGCAAAGCCATGAGGTGAAGAAGAACATCTAAAAATATCCATAAAAAGGGTTGAAAATGAATTTCTTGAATGTCAAGAAGCCTTGATGGGAAGAATCCTAGACGGATGAAAATCTTTGCATTTCTAGATCTCGTGTCCTGTGCATTTTGGCCTGATTATTATAATCCTGGAGAATTTTTATTTTGATACTGTTGCCAATGATGAGGTTAGGGGTGTCCACACAAAGCTTTCTCCATAATGATCCCCAAATTATCCATACAATGCCCCAGGGAAATCTCCCTGCTATCTTCATTATCTTCTTTTGGACATTTAATCATTGTCTTATTGTTTTTTATGATCAGTTCTCTGGTTGACTTTTTCATCTCTTCATACTGTGGTATCGAAATTGGTTGTACCATAGTTGTCTTTGCTATTTTGGATGCTAGTCTTTGGGTTTTGTGACCACCTCAAGGGTATGTGCTACTTGGGGAGGGGTGCATACATGAGGGCTACAGCCCTGTTAATGTCTTCTGCATGCAAAAACACAACAATATTTGGGGATTTTTGTCCACTCTATTACATCTGCATTTTGTTCTAGTGGAGAAACAGGACTCCCCATGAAGTGCCATGATGTGTATCATACGGACATACACATTCACTCTCACATTCTGCTGTGTGTTCCATTACCCTATGTTGCCATTCAACACAATCAATGCATTGTTCCACATGTCAAGATTTATGCTGTGGAACCCTGAAGGAGGATCTTGACTGCAATAAATAACAAAATAAGTAAGGAAGTGAGTTAGGAGGCTCCTCCAGATTGTTCTACAGAACTGTGGGCTCTTACAATACTGCTTCTTGGCTCCTAGTTGTTGTCCACTCTGTGTCCAGCTTCTTGTCTCTAGATGTAGCAATTACTTGGATCTTCACTACGACCATTTCTGCACCAGACTGTTATAGCGACTGTTATAGGCCTGGCTCCTTCCAAAACTGCAAACCCCAGGATTCCATAGGATGTTGTAAGTGGAATAACAGCGCTATAACACTCTGGTGTGGAAACGGCCCAGGAATCTTGAAAAGAGATTGATTTTTCAAAAAGCTGAGGGTATCTTTTGCTGATATTGGGGCACGGTTCTATGGCTTGAAGGGCAATTTTTCTCCTCTCTGATTTTTTTTTAAAGAATGTTTTCTTAGATTGATAGTGCTATCATGCACAAGTGCCACTTCACTAATGCACAGATACATTATGGCTCTACAGTGTGGTTTTTTGGTGGTGGTGGGAAGAACGGAGGAGAACGGGAGGAGGAGAATCTTAAAAGGAGATTTCATAAAGAATTCCTTTCCCTTTCTCATCATTCATCTCGAAATGGAGGTAGCAGATATGGGAAATGGAAGTTTAACCAGCTGAGAAACATCACATCCTATGTCACCCATGCGTATCAGAGGCCACTTCTGCACTACACTGTTTTAGGGCTATTATTCCACTTCCAACACTCTATGGAATTCTGGGATTTGCAGTTTACTGAGGCCAAAGAGCTCCCTGGCTGAGATTTCTAAATGCCTCTCCCTAAACAGCAAACTCCAAGATTCTGTAGGATGTCAAATGTGGAATAGTAGCACAATAACAATGTAGTGTTGAAATGGCCAGAGTGCGTCCCCCCATATAGTATATATGAGCCACAACTGTTAAGGGGCATTGGCCACACAGAACTACTTGGTGCCAATATATCCATATATATCAGCCTATCTATTTATCTATCTATCTATCTATCTATCTATCTATCTATCTATCTATCTATTCATCTATCTTAGAAGATGGCAATAAAAAGTTGCATTTGGTGCCAGGAATTGCCAGAATGGCAATTTTTATATGGATTTTTTAAAAAATGGTTGGGAAATCCAGCAACAAATACCACAACCTCCAGCAACCTCCTGACGCATTTGCTCTCTTTGGAGAAGCTCAGTGTGTTCCAAAGTTCATTCTTGGAGAAGGCAGAAGTTTCCCTAGCAATAAAGGAATATGTTTCATGCATGCACCAATGATATTCCCACTCAGCCCAAGAGCAGTGATCTGCCAGCTTGTGTATCTTTTGCTATCCATCAAACATCAGTTGTCGTAAGTGTATTTGTCAAGGCCTCCCTGTCATCAGTGGGACCGAAGCCTCTTAAATCACAATTAAATCAACTCCCCCCCCCCGGATTACGGACCATACTGTTAATGGTGTAAGCGCTGTGATCTCCAACCTGCTGGTGTCAGCATGAATCCCATTTTGATTAGGTTGCTCTCGATGGGTCCCCTGCCAGCGCGATTGATTTGAGGATCGGCCTGGCACTTGAAGAGTCATGGCTCTGGAGCGCTGATCTCAGAGGTAATTTGCTAGCAGCTTGAAACCATCCCAGCAGGAGAGAGAGAGGGAGAGAGAGAGAGAGAGACCCTGTTGAGCAGGATTGCACTGTGTTTGGGTTTTAAAGGATACGCCAATTGAAGATTTTGTTGTTGTTGTTGTTGTTGCCGAAAGGATTGGAAACTGTTTATGGACTTTTTGAACGATGGAAATCCAATGACACAATAATCTCTGGCTATGGTTACTCATAATTCTAGCAGGATTACTTAATTGAAATTGTAGAATAACATATATTTTTATTTCTTTTTCCCCTTTCATTACATTTTGGCTTGGAGGGGGTCAGAGCCCTCTGTGTTTTAGTAATTTTAGATCTAGTCTTTTACTTAGTAATCAGTGTATTAGTTTGATATGTTAATATGGTGTTTTAGATTTTTCCTCCTTTGTCTGCTTTTTCTTTTTCTTTCTGAATGTATTTCTTTTTGGTTGTGAGTAAGGTTCCCTCCCCTAAACTGCAAACCCCAGGATTCCATAGGATGTTGAAAGTGGAATAAGAGCACTATAACAGTCTAGTGTGGAAATGGCCTAAGACTGTTTCAAAGCTGAACAATGAATAATTATATAAAAAAAATATTGATTGAAGTGTGTCTGCCAAATGCAAAATGAGTTCGGCTAAAGAAGCTGATCTGTTGATGCAAAGGAAGTGGGGTTGGAAATGACAGGCATGTGTTGGTAGACACCGAACAGGGAGATGCAAGCGTGTCCACACACACTTGAGCAACAGACATTTTGATGTTGTTGCTATTGTTTAAAAGAGGTTTAAAAAATGCATTACCGTGTCAAGTGGCACAGTGGTTAAATGTCAGTACTGCAGCCACAAGGTTGTGAGTTCGATCCTGTCCGGCTCCAAGGTTGACTCAGCCTTCCATCCTTTCGCAGGTAGGTAAAATGAGTACCCAGCTTGTTGGGGGCATGTATAGAAATGTTTCAAAATACATGCTATTTGTAAGTTGTTTGCCGCCTCGATCCATATGGAGAGGCGGGATACAAATAAATAAATAATAATAATAATAATAATAATAATAATAATAATAATAATAATAATAATAATAGTTCCACATGGGTCTAGTCCTGCTTTTCCATGCCATGATTCTCATCAAACTAACCTATGCTACATAGACACACTCTAGTGAATCAGTGCAGGCTTTTATGGCTGAGCTGAGTAGCACCCAATTTTGGTACTTGTTGCTGTGTTCCTGCAAGGGAAAGACTGGAAACCAGTGGGTGGAATGCACAGGGAAGCAGATTTTAAACCAAACTAGGGATAGTAAAATAAGTCAAGTATGTGCCTTCAGGTCACCTATCGATGTGTGAGTTTCTCAGAGTTTTGTTAGATAAGGAATATTCAGAGGTGGTTTGCCATCACCTTCCCCTGATTGTAACCCACAAAAATGCTTTTAAAGCTATCTAACATAAAGGACCAGTAGGGTTTTCTCTCCAACATGCTGTTAGCAGCCATACACCTCCACAGTTGGATATGGTCTAATTGGCAAATATTAATTAGCATAAAATATAAATTATATGCACTTATGCCTGGAAGGCCACGTGGGGAAGGACACTGGCTGGAAGTAGGTCAGAGGTAACCTCAGCATGACCAGGTCATAAATTCATTGTGGATTAGCTGGGAAAGCCCTAATACCTCTAAGCTAATCTCTGAACTGCCCAGAAAACAACAGTCAAAGAAACTGCCCGGGTGCAGCTGGCAAGCACCCATTTTATTTATTTATTTATTTACATTTTACAATATTATGTTCTCCCATTACAAATTTTCATTATAAATATAGATACTGAGTTTGCAAGACCTGAGCAGGGGAGTTGATGACTGGGGCCCATTGCAGGTTTGTCATAAAGCAAAGTTATCTTGCTGGCAAATAATAATAAATCAACCACAATGCAGGATCTCTGTCCCAGTGTAAAAAATATCAGTGCAATTCTCCTTCTTGTTTTTTTCCCCCCTTAAATTATTTTATGTTATTGCATTCCATCTCCTCTGAAGACATCTTTCCAAACCACTCCAAGGTAAACAGAATCATACATTGTCCAAATTGTCCAATTGTCCTTTGCTATAAGGGTTCTGGCCAGGTTTTGCAGAACGGGACCGAAAGCAACAACAGCTTGGGAGAGCAAAAGGTAAGTCTTTAGGACTGAAGGAACATAAATGTCTTGCTAGATGAGTATTTGCCTCGCCCCAGTAATCTGTTCAGCTGCACCAAATATGCCACTCAATAAACATAAGAATTAGAATATTCTTGGCAGGAAAACATGATGAGAAAAAAAACAGTGACAAGAGCACACAAATACATTTGAAAGAAGGTTCCCAATTTGCCAAAAAAGCAGGAGATGCTTTTTAACAAACACAACACACACAAAGGATACCAAATGAGGCTGATGCAGCACCGTGCCCAGGGTCTCTTTGCTTCCCAGCTTCTTTTGCATGTTTACAAAGGGAAATTTGCTTTTTTCCCCAAAATTTCACAAGTCTGAAATTCCATCCTCCTCTAAGAAGGAGTAAAAAGCTAGTTTGGAAGGTGCTACATTTCAGGGAAATGGATGAGTGGAACAAGATAAATAGTTCATGTTTTTTTTTACATCCTATTTCCATCTTGTTCGTAATATTCCAAGAACCTGAGTAGCAGTTTGAGTGTTGGGCTAGGACTCTGGAAGACATGGGTCCAAATCCCTGCTTAACCACTGGAAGCCACTGGGCAACTTTGGGTCAGTCATACTATCTCAGTCTTTAGCCATTTCAGTCCTAAGCTGTTATAGTGCTATTATTCCACCGGCAACATCCTGTGGAATTCTGGGCTTTGCATTTTACTGAGGCTCCCTGTCTGAGAATTGTAAATGTCCTTCCCTAAACTGCAAACCCCAGGATTCCACAGGGAGTTGAAAGTGGAATAAACACACTACAACAGTAGAGTGTGGAAATGACGAAGGTAGTGGCAAATCTGTTCTGGATAAATCTTGCCAAAAAAACTTTATACCTTCAGGTATATAGGACGTATATAACAACAAGAAAGAATATTCCTTCACCCTCTTGGCCAAGCTGCATGTGTTCTGCAGCCTAATGCACTGTAGGCCAAAACTTCCCTCCCACATTTTCTTAAATGTGTCAAACAGAATTGTAGAATCTTAGAATTCAAAGGGAGCACAAGGGCCATCTCATCGAAACCCTCTCCTATTCAGGAATAGACACCTTGGGCATCCCTAAAAGATTCCCATTCTGTTTAAGGACCTCCAAAAGTTGAGATCCACCTCCCTCTGAGATGATGTACTCCACTGTCAAACAGCCCTTACAGTTAAGTTGCACAAGTAAGCATTGGATACCATCACGTCCTATGTGATGGGGGCCTCATATGAGGAATGATGAGAATAGACTACATGCTAACTGGAGATAACAGGAGAGAGAGAGAGAGAAGAGCTAAAAAACGTTGCTTTGGAGCAACCCAAATAACTGGATTCTTCTAGGGGCTCAGGCGGTTTGCCCAAGGGAAGGCTGAAGAGCTGGACAACAGCATGTCACCCAATCTCAGCTGGACCCATGTTAAGTTGCACCTCCCTCTTTTTGGCTGCTTCCTCCTGGGCCAAGCAAATTAAATAGTTACTAAATTAATAAAGGTGGCCCTTAGTTAACCCAATGTCTTGTGTCCAGACTCCTTATGTCAGGGTTGGGCACCTAAACTGCAAACCCCAGGATTCCATAGGATGTTGAAAGCGGAATAATGGTACTATAACACACAAGTGCGGAAACGGCCTAAGACACCTGGTTCTGACCTTGACAACATTTATTTGGGGGTCAAAGGGGGATGGACACTAAACCCATCATTATCTACTTTTTCTGTTGTAGTAACCACCGACTGTTCTTTTCCAGAATTCAAAAACTGAGTATCTTTGGGAGTAGAGAAGCACTGTGGGATTTTTTTTTTTCAGTTCTCAAGCAAATGTTTTGTGTAAAAGAGATGAGAAAAGCAGGTAAAATTTTTGTAAGTTTTGCTTATTTTTTAAAATCTCTCTGGCCTTCGTGGCCCTGAGGTCATAACCAATCCTGCCGAAGTGCCCAGGGCCTTCCAAGCAGATGGTTAGGCATTCAGCTAGCCAAGAACCCAAAATGTCTCCACTGCACTTCCAAAGGATGGGATCCTTGGCATAGAAATAAACAGCTGTCTGCCTAAGGCTTGCATGGCTATTATGGGATTGATTGACTTCTCTTGCATCACCGTACTAAAACTTACTTGCATCCCATTGGCTTCCCTGGTCTCCTTGATCTTCAGATTGGTATAGCAGACTTGGATGCCCAACTGTTTTCTGCTTTTCTCACTCCTTGCTATTTGTTGCCAGCTTTTCACAGGAATCTTAAAAAATCCTTATAAATGTAACCAAGAGCGCTCTCACAGATGGCTATTTCGCTACACAGGCAGCACGATCCAAATTCTCTTATGCAATTCATGCTATGACTTTTTGTGCTAATTTTATTTATCTCTCTTTGTGTTTGTATGTGTGTGCATGCACAGCAATGTAACTAAGTTTCTTTAGAAAGCAAAACTGACTTCTGGAAGTGAAGCAATTCTGGCTAATTTCTTTCATTTTGCAGTCGGCCCCTCCCGAAACTGCAAACCCCAGGATTCCATAGGATGTTGGAAGTGGAATAATAGCACTATAACAGTCTAGTGCAGAAATGGCCACTGTCATCTCTCTCTTTTCCTGGAGAACTGCAGCAGAGAAAGGTGCAGTCTCCTCCTCCCTCTTTCCCCATCTCACCCATTTAATGCCCTACTAGCACCTCACTAGCTCCCTCCAGGGAATGGCAGATGATTTGGGAGGACTGAGTTGTAGAGCCATGGGTGTGGAGTCTTATATTGCACATCCTTAATGCAAGATCTTGGTCACTGTGTTTTCTTTGCCGGCAAGCTTCACATAGTGCTATTATTCCACTTTCAACATCCTATGGAATCCATAGCAGGATATAATTTATAGTTCAAGCCAATTAAATATTTTGCCAATTAAACCATATCATGAAGTACGGCCTGTTAACAGAAAGGGCAGATTTTCTTGGAGACGCCTCCTCCCAAAAAAAAAACAACAACACAAAGTTTTCAGCATCGGGCACTGAGAAGAAGAAGAAGAAAGAACGAAATATTCCCGTTTACCATGCAGAGATGAATTAATTCAGGATTTGCATCCTTATACTTCAGAAGACTTCCTGAGCACATGGGCTATTGTAAATAGGATTCCCTGGCAGTGGAAACTTTTAAACTGCTGCCAAAAGCAGTTCACAAAGGGTCATATCTCTGGAAGTTGAAAGTCTGCCGACTCCTCTGTTAGTGACCTCCGGCTACAGAAGCTGTAAAAGTTGGGTCAAGGGAAGCAAATAGGTTCCAGCAAAATAATAATAAAATGTTAAGTGCATATTTCCTCCCATTTTTCTTTGAGGAGTTTTGGGGGAGGTTGATTTCCATTCGAGTGAAGATTTCTTCCCCACCCGCTTTGCTAGAAGATTATGCAAGCTGGATGCGAGAATCCAGATCAAGGGAGCCTGGTGACTGGAAAGACAGAGGCGGAAATAAATCAAATGAAGGGCTGACAGGCCCCAAATGAAAGCGTTGCTATCAGAGCAACAGAATGCCATATAATTGATAGAAGAGCAAGATGCGAGAGAGAGAGCGACAGAACTGGTTGCCGGGAGAAGGCTATTTTTATACATATATAAATACACTAACTGAGAATGCGTTCTGGTTACCTAATACAGGTTCATTATCTGCAAAGGCTCAAAACAGCCCAGGGAGAACTTGTGAGAGAAATGTGTTAAGAATTCATAAACGAGTGCCTGGATCTCTAGTCTTATGTTCTTAGGCTCTGACACATTTCCATGCAGTGACCTTTTGCGGATTGGCTGAGTCTGTCCGGGAGGACAGTTCCAAAAGTTTTGCCTTTGGAGAACACTGTTGACACTGGGCCTTTTCGCACACAGGGTTTTTTTGCGTGAGCGCCTCTTGAGCATCGCATGAATGGGAGCGTCGGTCCGTACGACGCACTTCCACTCACGCGACACTCAGGAGGCTAAAGCGGGGCATGTGCGCATTTTCTTATTTTCGGCTCTAAGATGAAAATACTGCACGGTTGTGCAATGCTTGCGGCGCCCTCGTGCATTTACCTGCGTGCAGTTCATCGGTGAGCTGGGGCGGTTGCGCTTCCTTCCCCCAGTGCAGCCTACAGCTTCCAGACTGTGCTGAGAAAGAAAGGGGCGGGGTGCTAGCGCGACGGTCGTGCAACCGGCAAGCCGATGCGGGAGGCAGAAGGGCTGCCGTGAGCAGCTTGCACAAATGGCTGCTCATGTGAGCACCGCTCCTCACTGCCGCGATCAAGGTAAGGTGTGAAAAGGGCCACTGATTGATCAGCCAAAGATCAGTATGGCTTCAACCAGGGGCCAGTGTAGGGATAGCTGCTTTCTGGAAAAAATAAGGAACAGCTCCAACTATCGGTTGGAAACTGCAGAACTTTTTGGAAACTACTGGCCAGTGTATAAAACATGATTGCCTCCCATGAAAAATATTGGAGAAAATTAAAAACATTCATCAGCCAGAGACAAAGCACCTGGAGGAAGGCTTCCATGAAGAACAAGTTGACTCCAATTCTCCTTTGACATCAATCTTCAGAAGTGAGAGTAGGAGATGTAGTTTCAAGGATAGGCATGCAAAGATCCCATGTTCAGCCCCAAGGACCTTCATCTTCTTGAAATCAGGCAGAGTTACTGACAGTCAAAACTGAAAATACTGGGGATAGACAGGTCAATGATCTGATTCCATACAAGACATCATTGTATGCATTTTAAGCTCACATTCCATCTGATCTTGGAAGCTAAGCAAGCTCAGTCTTTGTTAGTATGTAGATGGATGACCTCCAAGGAAAACTAGGTGCTGTAGACCAGTATATTTCAGGCTATCTGATGTGAGGGACTGGCAATAATTTTTTTCCCGGTGTGCCAAGGACTGGCACCACCTTTTTGCCCATTGCTACAATTCTTTCTCTCTCTCTCTTTCCTTCCTTCTTTCTTTCTTTCTTTCTTTCTTTCTTTCTTTCTTTCTTTCTTTCTTTCTTTTTTCTTGGAAACTTGCTAGGAATAGGCTGAATAGAAGATACATATACCCACATACATTTTGGACTAAATAATCTGCCAGTTATGTGCAACTGGGATGTGTGCCTGTGTAAATAATTACCATCTGTTGTAAACCATTGCAAGGATCATTCAGGGTAAAGATATGGTAGATATTTTCCATAAAAATTTATATAATTTATTTAAGGCATTTGTCTATTCCCTTCTAACTTACCAGGGCCTTTGAGATAAGGTACAATGGGTTTAAACTTTTAAAACATTATATTCATCAATAAAAAATATAAAAAAAAACGAGTAAAAATTCAATGCAATTCTCGGCTGCATCAATAGGAGCCTGGTGTCTAGATCAAGGGAGGTACTGGTACCACTCTACTCTGCTTTGGTTAGACCTCATCTTGAATCCTGTGTCCAGTTCTGGGCACCCCAATTCAAGAAGGACAAGGTCAAGCTGGAGCAAGTCCAGAGGAGGGCGACCAAAATGGTGAGAGGCCTGGAAGCCGTGAAGCCCCATGAGGATAGACTTAGAGAGCTGGGTATGTTTAGTCTGCAGAAGAAAAGGTTAAGAGGGGGCATGAGAGCCATGTTTAAATATTTGAAGGGATGCCATGTAGAGGAGGGAGAGGGCTTGTTTTCTGCTGCTCCAGAGACCAGGACAAGGAGCAATGGACTCAAGCTGCAGGAAAGGAGATTCCACCTGAACCCCAGGAAGAACTTCCTAATGGTCAGAGCTGTCCGGCAGTAGAATCTGCTGCTGCCTCAGTAGAGTGTGGTGGAGTCTCCTTCTTTGGAGGTTTTTAAGCAGAGGCTAGATGGCCATCTGTCGGGAGTGCTTTGAGGGTGTTCCTGCATATGGTCTCTTCCAACTCTACATTTCTATGATTCTATGATTCTATTCTGAACCCACAGACTGTTAAAATATCCAGTGCAATCACTTTGAATCTTAAGGACCAAAGATCCAGCGTAGACGTAGGCCATGTCCGCACTGCAGTGTTCTAGTGCTATTATTCCACTTTCAACATCCTGTGGAATTCTGGGGTTTGTAGCTTGATGGGGCCAAAGAGCTCTCTGGCTGAGAATTCTGAATTCCCCTTCCTAAACTGCAAACTCCAGGTATCCATAGGATGCTGAAAGTAGAAGAATAGCACTGTAACAGCGTAGTTAGAAATGGCCTCAGCTGCTCATGACAAACTCAGAAGGGATGGAGCCAGCCTGACTTCCCTTGAGAGGAAGTACCATAACCAGGGTGCCCTTACAGACAAGGCCCTGGCACATTTATTCATAAGTCTAGTCTTATAGATGGTGAAACATGCAACAGAGCTTCTGTTGGGGATCTGAAATTTCAGGCAGGCTTGTCTAGGAAGAGAAGGAAGCCTTTCGGAGACACTTGATCCAAGCCAGGATGGATGGGTGGGTACTGTACACAAAGTTATACCAGAGTCTCATGTAATGGGTACTATTGCATGGCTACGCAGCGGGTTCTGTGAGGAAAGAACTTGATTGCTCCACCATTAATCTCCTTCTTTTTGTGCATTTAATCAATATGGGCAAGATCATCAGTAAATTGATTTGTTGTTATGTATGCTATGCCGGTATCTGCTGTCTCCTAAAATTAATGGGACAAGGAAATTTTGGACCCAGAGGACAAAGTGAAGAAACCTGAGCAATCCCAGTTTTGCAAATTCCTTTTACAAACTCACCTTCTTCCTCAGCCCCTGAATTTGTTTTGTGGAATGCAACCCTGTTACCACCAGCTTCTACAGTTTCTCACATTTCTGGGACTGCTACCAGCTTAGAAAGTGCACCAAAATAGACTGAAAGATATTTATTTTGAAAGAAATTAAATACGTATCTTGAGAGAGAAAATGCTATTTAAATACGAATTTGGATGTTCATGTTTACAGGGGCTAGAAATCTGTTGCTCAGTCCCGTCTTGAGTTGACCCTTGAATGGGAGTGAACACATAAGTAAATGCCATTGATTTGTTGGGTCTTCTCAAACTGAGCTGAACAGGATCCGAGCTCTTGTGTGTGTGTTTTTTTCAATCCCAGAGGAATTTGAAAATAGAACAGGACAGACGTTCGCCCAAAGTATAAAACGATATGGAATGAAAAGAGACCTACTCCCCAAATCTAGAGTCAATTACACTCATTGTCAAATTATGAGTTTATTTTTGATGGTGTGAGCAAAGCAAATCTATTGCACCCTTCTGTCTGCTTCAGTGAATATTGGAAAGGTCCCCCTTTACCTATCAGATACACCCTGTAAATAGATACTGGTGCTTAATAATATGACTTTCCCAGCTTCTGTAATTGTATTAGAGTGAGGGGCAGATACAAAAATCAGCCGTCCGACAATAGAGCACTTGCTTGCAATTGGAAGAGGTCTGTGTCGGGATTTCATGCACCAACTCCGTTCTTCTCCCATTTATAAGAGGGTAATAAGGTAGGTTTTGCCCTGCAATGTGGGTGTAATAAAACACATGCACACATGAAAGGCCATTTCTGCTCTAGACGGTTATAGTGCTACGTTTCCACTTTCAGCCTCCTATGGAATCCTGGGGTTTGCAGTTTCGGGAGGGGCCTCTAGAATTCCCAGCCAAAGAGCTCTTTGGCCTCAGGAAACTACAAAGCCCAGAATTCCACAGGAGGTTGAAAGTGGAATAATGGCACTATGGCAGTATAGTGTGGAAATCACCATAGTCTTCTGTTAAAGAGGGGTAGAATCCTGTTACCACTTTACCTTGGTGCAAGTGCTGCTATGCAAGAGGTTTTACTTTCTCAGAAGATATACAGAAGCAGTGTTTCCCTGTTGGGCCATTGTTGTTCATGCCTAGAAGGTTTGGTAAGTGTAGTGGGGAGCTGGAGCAATTAATGTGCAACAGAAAGGTCCCCATCCATGCTGTTTATTATACAATTTTTTTCCAAATGATGCTACAACATAGCTACAATGATGTAGGTTTATTCTACATAGCTAATAAATGGGATCTTAGCCGCCAGCTCCTGGGACTTGTTCACACCAAACAATTATAGTGCCACCATTCCACTTCTTTTGTCATGGTTCCTTTCCATGGAATTCTGAGGTTTGTAGTCCAGAGTGCTCTGGATGATCATTCTGAATGGCCTTCCCTAACCTGCAATTCCCAAAGTATGGTAGACTCAGGTCAGTCATTTGGGCTTCTATGAGAATTTTTAAAAATACTTTCACCACAATCTGAATGGCACCGTTGCAAGTAGTGGAGAAGCTTCCCTTTGTGAAGGTTTTGAATGAGAAAATGGACATGCAATTTTAAAAAAAGTTTAAAACGCCCAGGCAACATTTAACTGGGATATACAGCCAGGAACATCTACCCCTCACCAATGTGCTTTGCCCCACGGTGGAGTTTAATTGCCTACAGTTGAGGGTAGCCATTGTTATATTTTATTGCAAAATATTACTAAACTTTCTTATATCTCATCGCAAGCCCTTTACCTTATCTATTAAATTGTTTCCCTGCTTCATACAAAATATAATTCAAAATCCTTCCCTTTGTCTTGTCTTTTCACAGAATGTCTTTTTAATGAACTACAGAGTGAGACATATCTATTAAAAAAAAAATGTTTGGGCTGCTGGTGAATCTGATTTCAAATTTCCAGCAACCACAAGCAAACAAACCATCCCATTTCCCCCCTTGGAGAGAACGACAGAAGAATGTAATGCTGCTGTCATTTTGCATACATTTCAGCCATAATTGAATTGTCAGAGACACTAATTTTTGCGTTCCGTTGCCATACATCTAATGGAGTAGGCTCTAGTCCATGGAAGCTTATGGCATAATCACATTTGCTAGCCTTTAAAGTGTCAGGGGGATGTTTGTTGTTCTAGTTCATAACACTGTCATTCACAGATTATTTCTGTAATTTCATACCAGTAGGGCTTTTCCCCCCTTCTCTTCTGCTGTCATACTTCTGCCACATGCATATAACATTTGCATACTCTGTATATAGCCACCAATGTCAAGACTTGCAGATCTCTAAACTAGTTTATTTTTCAGCACAAACCTAGGACTAAATTGACTAAAGAGAATGAATCCTCCAGGGCAGCTAGTTGTTCACAGGTCAGTGGTGTGGTAGACAAGCAATAAGTTTTAGTCCAAATTTTCCAAAAAGTTGTCCAAGGTGCTGAACTGTTTGTGGTGATAGGGCTTAGAACCATGTTCCTTTTCTAATCTGACAGTTCATTGATGCATCGGAATTCCACAACTGCCAGATGCAATCATATTATAGGATTTGTAAGTCATGTTTGAAAAAAAAAATCTAGGTTGGAGAAATGCAATTTTTCAGTGACAAAAAGAGGACCTTTGAAAACGCCAATGACAAAATGTTACTCCAAGGCTAACAGTGACAACTTCTCCACGCCAATCCAGTTGTCCAGCCCAATACTGTTTTAAGCAATGAGTTAATTAACAATAACTCAATTAATCAAACAATTTCTATTATTAGTGTTCGTGCCAGTGAATTAATATTCCATTTCCTAATGTTTAACATTACTGAATTTATCCTTCCAAACTCTAGGACTGACTGAGCAAAGAAAGATGTCTATAAAATACATGTAGCCCAGATATTGATTTCAGACTACTATTTGAACTACTTTGGTGGTCACATTGGCAATCTGCAGTCTTGTCATGAAGTCTGGAGAGACAGAGTGAGCAAGTTCCCATAGTCTTCTGTGGATTTGGTCAGAAAGGGCAAGATGGGATATAGTAAATCTTTCCATGAATTCTGTTGGAGCGAGGGTCAACACCTTTTCCTGGAAAAGACCATGGCCCCACTAAGGTCTCCTTGCTTGATACATGATGGATGGGTATGATAGCTTTGCCCACAGACTGAAGAAAAGAGCTCCACCAATAGTCAGCCTTTATTTTTTGTCAATATATATATCATATAATATTTAAGCATCTGTCACATGAGGTGCTTTGGTTTCTTTTCCATCTCAGAAATCAGGTTGGTTTAGCTGTTGGTTGTGCTGATGCTAATAAAGCCATACAGCTGACAAATCACTGGCCAGAAACCTATCAGAGTCTTACGCATACCTACATTACCCAAAGAAGGGGGCTAGGTGTTTTTCTGTAATATCGGACAATCCTATTCAGTTTAAGGTTGCAGAAGCATCAGACCTCATGTGGTGCTATTGGTTATGGATGTGCATTGACCACCAGTGTGCATGGACATGGACTGCACATTATGCATTGAGGTGCATTGTGAATTGTTCATATATATATAGTTTTACTTGGCTGTGCAACAGCATATTTCATTGATAGAGTGCCATTGAATGACTGCTGTGTAACTCCAAGAACATAAAATTATTTACCATTTCCTTGATGTAGGCTCTTGACCACTATCTCAATTCTGTATTTCATACTTAAGAATTGCCATTTTGTCATCTCCTGGACCCCTCCTCCTCCTCCTATTTCAGCAAATGTACTGTCATATGATAGTAAGAGAAAAGCTATGAAAAATAATTGGTGGTACAGTACTGATAAATGCTGGGCACACAAATAGCAATATGCCATCTATCATCTGGGCTCATGTTTGATTGTGCCATGCAAATTAATTTGAGGTGGATGTTCTCTGCTATAACCTTGGCATTCTTGTAACTTAGGCTGGGGAAAAGTAATAACCCTTCATTAACTTCTATGCGCAACACATGCTATATGAGGAAGCGAGAGGGAGGCATTGAAAATGAACTCTGCGACTGAGATCCAATAGAGTGTTGGTATGGAGTAAATCTCCGCCAGTTCCTACTCTGGTTATTAAGCCTTTCTTTCCCTGAAAGTATAATTTCTCTCAATGATGCTAGCCTATCTGTTATTTTACTTTCTATTTGTGAAGGAAGAAGGGAGGCAGTTTCTTTCTGTCTCCTTCCACCATAGCTATCAGTTGGCTGCTGGGGTCTGTCTGGAGAGCCTCTGAATAGCTAGAGAAGAAGGAGAATTTTCTGTCTCCAGGGCAAAGCTGCTTCCTTTTTCTCCAAGTAAATGAGGGCAAGCAGAAAATGTTGAAGGGCAGCTGTGTCACCAGTCAGTGGACATGCGAATAAAATTGCACCTGGTAGCCCTCCTGATGCTGTTGTACACCTGGAAAAAGGACATTGCACAAGGAGGTACAGGATACCTTCTTCCGCAATGGTCCTAGAAGCACATAGGCCAGCATAGCCAGGTCATGCCAGTGTGTGTCACCTACACAATTCCGGCCAATATTTCACTTTTTTAAGAAAAGAAAATATTTTTATCAATATTCCCAACCCACTTAATTTTCTGACATGAGACCTCTCTCATCTACTGCTTCTAAGGATCATTGTCACAAGCTACTTTAAGACAACTTTTTTTGTATGAAATATACATTGTATACTGGGGAAGAAAAGGTGACAACTGTTGCCTTGTGGCATGAACAAGTAAAAGCAGTTGCTCTAGTGGTGTTGCTTGTGTCCCTCAACCTCCTTTGGCACTTGCTGTCTTTGTGCATCTCTGTGTTTCACAAAAGGGAGAAGACATGAGTTTGGGGCAGAAATAAGATATTTAAGGGAAATTACAAATTGCAACTACAAATCCTGCAAGTCATGGTTGGAATCCTGCATACGTTATCCTCCAGAAGCAGTTGGACATTTTTCTCCAATGCAAAATGGTCATAGAGAATTGAAGGCTGTCAAAACAGAGTTACACAAGTTAACCCATTGTGCAAGACTGTGCATTGTATATGAAGACCATTTGCATAGTGCATGATTGCATGAAGGATGATGATGATGATGATTAGTATTAGTATTATCATTTATATCTCACCTTTCTCTCAACCATGACACTCAAGAGAGCCAACAGCATATTCAAAACAATACAGATGAAATCAATGCAGAACGTTCAATAAAACATATAAAGCTTGCAGTTGCCTATGGGTTTTGCAGTGTTGCAATTCACAATTGAGTGGTGTTGTACAACTGCTACACAAAGTGACACTCCAGCTCCTCCATGTAGGATCTTGGTCAACATTGGGTGCAAATTACAGAAATCTCAACAGTGGGTGGGGGAATGCCCTTGGTTATCTCAGCCTCATCCAAGAGCTCAGATCCTCAAAGTAATGGCCCATCTTGACCAGTTTTGGCCGAGGTATGAAAACTTCTTATTTCAGCAAAGTAATCGCTAACAAGCAAGCCTATACTTAGTTGAAAAAAGATTCCCGCTCACCTCTAGTCATCTGGAAAGTACAAGCAAGTGATTCGCCTTTCCAATATTTTGTTCAGACAACAGACCAAGCCAAAATACCTTCATTCAATGCTAAGCCAAGCTAAAGGGCCATCCTGGAGCTCTCAACCTGCTTCCAGCTCCTCAGTTTGACAATACAGTCAATGTTTATCTCAGTCTCTGTCCGATACATCTCTTGGTTCCCCTGACTCCAACTCTCAAGGGCAAACCCACATCATTGATTTTGCTACAGCTTTCATTCGAAGGAGGCTGCATGAGATAGCATTTTACATTATGCATTAAGAAGATGCTTGTAATTAGGCAATTGTAGTAATGGCCCCATTCTCAGATGGAAGAGCTCTCTTCCTTATTTCCCATTAAGTGCGCCGGGGAGTTTATTTGCAGAGAATTGAGTTTAATTCAATTAACAGGAATTGTGAGACATTTACAACACAAGGTATATTAGCATAGTACTTTGTTTGTAATGAGAGCCAAAAAGCATTTAGGGGAAGAGCTAATTATCCGAGAGTCCTTCTTTCTTTCTTCCCTTCCTATAATAAGGAGGGTTTATTCTAAATATCAAAATCCCCTAAGCTTTAATTAATGGCTGAGAGAGTGAAAGTGCATTGCCGAGGTTGGTGAGGGCTTCTTCTCAATATCATTTATTGAGTTAAAGCCCACTTGTTTTCGTTTTGCAAATGATGGGGAAACCAGGCTCCTAATTTGAAAAATCCCACGGTATCATTGCTCCTTCTGCTGTTTCCACCCAGGTTCTGAGAGAGTGAAGCAAATCTCCATTAAGAGAAAACCCCCTCATTTTACGAATGAAGTTCAGTGCAGGAACCAGAAAGTCATCCTATGGCAAAGGTTCAGCATTTTAGAGTTCCCTTGATGAAAGTGGGAGAAATGTAGAAAATTGATCCAATTTCACATTGAATGGAAAGGGAGTTAAATGACCCAGTGAGGGAGGCAAAGAAATCTTGTTGATACTTCGAGTCTAACCAAGCCGGGCAATCTTGGCACAGCAAGTTGCAGCTTCAAGGAGTCTCCAAGCCTCTCCAGAGACCTTGACTCCACTGCAAGATACCTCTTGCCCTCTTTTCATTGTGAGTCTCCCGATCTGTGCAAAGTATAATTTGAGTAAAGCTCCTGTCTCTGCATGAACCAAATGTCTTTTCCCTTTGTTGTTTTGCGTTATTTCTTTAAAATATGCAATATTGGAGTGGGGGGGATGTCACAATTTTTGCCTTACAGGAAAAGGAGTAGTGTGGGATTGGTGTATGTTTGTCTTTATTATTAACAAGCATGTCCTGGTATACTTGTTCTGTGTGTATATGTGTATAATTTCCCCCAAAGGGAGAGACATACTAGTTTTTTGCAAAGAAAAGAATTTTACAAAAAACATAGTTTGAGTTGCAGAAGCTACAACAAAGAAAAAAAGAAGAAAAAGGGGAGGAAAGGAAAGGAAAGGAAAGTTTTTTTCAGTCTAGCATTGGAGAGTAGGGGCATTTCTGCACGACACTGTTATAGCATTATTAGTGTTTTAGGTATTCCCCTTTCAACCTCCTGTGGAATTCTGGGGTTTGTAGTTTCCTGAGGCCAAAGAGCTCTCTGGCAGAGAATTCTCAATGTCCCTCCCTAAACTGCAAACTCCAGGATTCCGTAGGAGGTTGAAAGAGGAATAATGGCACTCTAACAGTGTCGTGCGGAAAGGTCCTCAGTCTCTCAAGTGGATTGGAGAGCCCTTGAGATCTTTCTTACTATGCCAAGATGCAAAATCTCAACTAAAATCTCAGCAACAGCAAGATTTCTTCATATTTCTGTTCTTTCTTGATTGTTTTCCATCACTGTTGTGCATTGCAGAAGTGGATCATGTCTCACAGCTAAATTGTGCATCTACTCTCCATTTCCATTGTTCACTATTCTAAGCACATACTGTCTAGTGATTTCATATTGATCTAGGCTATTGCTTTTTGTCCCTCTGTTTCAAGTAGCACCTGAAAGGGTATGTCTGTGGATAGAGCTGAAACTCTTGAAATATTTAATTTCCTTGGCATTCTGGACAACCTTCCTCTACCATGAGATTGAGTATCTATGAGAACCAGCCAGTACCCTGAGGGGGAAAGCATATCCACTGTCTTCTAATGAGATACATGATTAAGAACAGAAGAAGGTTGAGGTCCTGTATCACAGACTGCAATGCATAACTTTGCAATGACAGAGATTCGTGGTTAACACAAAACACAGACGTGATAGAGAAGTTCAATCAAATACAATGGGCCACAATACAAAATGGAGAGTCTCCCACATAATTCAGGACCATGCGAGGCATCCCATTGGGCAATGGGGACTCCCACTACACAGCAGGACACAGAAAAATGGGGGTTCAGGGCACCCCTGAGCTTTCACTGACCTTCCCAATTCCCAATGCCCCATGCTTCTGTTTCACACACACTCCCCATTGCATAAAAGCATGCTGTCCCACAAAGTGCCATCTGGTTGCTTGCTGCAACTGTTCAATTACTTGCTATTGTCCATGAGAATGACATTTACAGAGAGGTGCATAGAATCGTAGAGTTGGAAGATGCCCCAGGGGCCATCCAGTCCAACCCCCTTCTGCCATGCAGGAATATGTATCAAAGAACTCCCAACAAATGGCTATCCAGGCTCTGCTTAAAAACCTCCAAAGAAGGGGACTCCACCACACTCCCAGGCAGCCTATTCCACTGCCAGACAGCTCTGACCACCAGGAAGGTCTTCCTGAGGTTCAGAGAGAATCTCTTTTCCTGCAGCTTAAATCCATTGCTCCTTGTCCTAGTCTCTGGAGCAGCAGAAAACAAGCCTGCTCCCTCCTCGACATGACATCTCTTCAAATAGTTGAACATGGCTATTAGATCCCCTCTTAACCTTCTCTTCTGCAAACTAAACATACCCAGCTCCCTAAGCCTCATGATGTATCCATTGGAATGTCCCCAGTACTCCTACAGACCCTGGTCCTTCATCACCCTAAAAATTTGACCTGGGGGGCTCAATAGGAAAGGGAAAAGGAAGCAAGTCCCCCTTCTAACTGGTGTTGGATGTTCTGTTGGATCACGGCCAGAAATGGTGAGATAAAGTTACTCTATTGGATCACAGCCAGAAACTTGAGAATGAAGTTACTGAGCCAAAACCTATACAGCGAAGATGACAACGTTAACATTTAGACATTTTTACAATCAAAGTGTAAATCTGCCAGAGATAAGATTTCTAGCCAGATCGCTTTATTTTATATGCTGGAACACAGTTATCATGTCAGTTTGCAATTATTTGTTCATGAACGCTCTCCTGTCTCTCTTCCAAATCAATTCATGAATTAAGGTTTCCACTTCTCTAAATTGCACTTAAATGTTAATATTAACATAACTCTAATAGCAGCACACACTCTCTCTTTGTGTTTACAAAGAAAAATGAGGTTTACCCTTCCAGGTTACTGTAGCTTGGTGGATGAGGATTTGTAGCATTGTATTAACATCCCGTTATTATTTATATGTAAATGACTGTACAAACACTTTGTTTATCCTGTCTCGTTTCCCATCTCGGAGTTGCAGAGATTCTGAATGGGACCAGATCCTTCGACTTACATTTCATTCATGCCGTTTGGATGCCAGGAGCTTGTAATTAGAAACAGTGCAAATACGACATGTACACAAAAGCTGTTGCAGAGAGTCGTTTAACATTTTTTAGAGAAACATGGCCTCAGTGGAGTGTGTGTGTGTGTGTATGTGCACACCTGTTTAGTGTTTGCCTAATGCAAATATTTTAACAGATGACAGGAGAAGATGAGCTTACCGGGCTCCGATGTTAAGCAGACACATCTAAAATTCCAGAGAATGAGGATTTCATATTTGTTGAGCAGAAATAAATTAGTCATCTTTGTTGTTTGACTTTAATTGGCTTTTTAGTCAACTTTCAAGATGCAAGATGAATGAGATCAATGTGACTGCACATTCTGCTCTTCTCAAAGTAGGGGTTCAGGGCTGCCATGCATGGGAAACCGTGGTCAGCCCTTTCCAGGTTTTAGCCCAGACTTTAACAGAGGTACCCAAGGGACTGAACCTCATTCCCCCATTATATTCAGCACCTTGGATTATTCCTTTACATTCTGATCTGAAAACTGAAGCTGATCCATCATCCCACTGATGAGAAAGCCACTGGCTGCCATAGGTCAGAAGTTGCAGCAAAAGTCCTGCTGTTGTTGTTTTTTTCCCCTTAGTGGTGTCATTGTGTGCTTTCACGTTGTTTCCAGCTTATGGCAACCCAGGCTTTTCTTGGCAAGAATTGTTCAGAGCAGGTTTTCCACTGCCCTCCTCTGTGGCTGAGAGAGTGTGATTTGCCAAAGGCCACCCACTGGGTTTCCATGGCTGAGCAGGAATTCACATCCTGCTCTCCTACATACTCTAGTCCAATATTCAAACCATTGCACCACACTGGCTCTGTATGGTGACTTTTTCTTTGGGTTTGCTTCTCCACATTTCTTCGAAGGAGTTTGTCATGGCCTTCTCTGAGGTTGAGAGAATGTAACTTGCCCAAGGTGCCCACTGGGTTTCCAAAGCCAAGACATGTTTCAGACCCTGCTAAAAAAAGAAAAACAAAAAATAGTGGCAGTTGACTATTTGCACAACTTTATTCATTTATTGAATTTATATCCTGGCTTTCTCCCAAATGTCTTGTTGGTCCAAGACAAACTTTCTTCTTGGAGAGTCAAAAAAATGCAGTTGCATCAGTTCTGGCAGTTTTCTTCTTTACCGAAACCAGGTCTTTTCTGGGCCTTAATGACAAACTCAACCCAAACCCTTCCAGCATATTTTGCATTACAACATGGGTAGCAGAGAGTAGAGTCTCTCTCTCTCTCTCTCTCTCAATCTCTCTCTTTCTCTTTCTTATATACACACATGTACACATACAGTCCCAAACATTGTGAAGATATCAAATAACTCCAAGGGAAGGCTGAATGAAGGCTGGAAAACTTTACCATTGTTTCTGGCTTTCTCATGATTTGGAGAGTGATGGTTAAATTATTCATTCTTGCCTGCGACAATGAAACTCGCAAAGATTTGCATCTGTACCCCAAAGTTCCTGTTATTGGACCTTATGAACACCAGTTCCACCACACCCTTGCTTGCATCTATCTATGATCTCCCTCTTAGCACAGCACAACATTGGAGATTCTTTTAGTGCTGGCAAACCCAGCTCTCCATTTGGCTTTATTTAAAAAAAAAAAAAAAACCTACTAGGTTACTAATGAACTGCATTGTTAATGGATGGCGGCGCAAGAATAAGTCACAGGGTCTGGAGTTGTCGTTGGGCTCTCAAGATTAATTGCTCTGATTAGAGATAAGCCAGCCAGCCTCAGTTTCCATCTCTCTTCCTTCGTTTTCCTAGCAGAGGCTGGAGAGGAGGAAGAGTGTGTGTTTGTGTGTGTGTGTGTGTGCGCGCGCTTCATGGCCATTCTTTTTTTCTTAGCTGAGAGCTCAAAGCTGATTGCACTCATAAAACAAACACATTTAAACCAATATTTAACATCCTTCTCCCTCTGCATTTGGTGATGGCATTCTCATTCTGAGCTGAAAATACATCATGGAGTACTTGGTACCTCCCTTGTTTGCTTTACTGATTACTTATTATTTCTGCACCACAATTTCAACTGGTTTATTTTACTCAGTGGTGCATGGCAATGTTTGAAATCTGTCTTCTCCCCTAATAGGATAGCCCGTCCGACACGGGTTGAAATCCCCTATTGGGTTTGCATAGCTTAAGGACATTTCTGCCTTACACTGTTGTAGTGTTATTATTCCCCTTTCAACATCCTGTGGGTTTGTAGTTTCCCAAGGCCAAAGAGCTCTCTGGCTGAGAATTCTAAAGGCCCCTCCCTAAATTACAAACCCCAGGATTCCATAGGATGTTGAAAGTGGAATCATAGCACTATAACAGTATAGTGTGGAAATAGCCTTTGTCTCTGCATGTGGAATTACGCCTTGCATGATGCAGCTCTTGGGCTGAACTACTAAGCAGTCAAACTGAATGTTCTACCAGGCTCTACAAGCTAATCAGGGATGGAAAGAAGAGTCAAAAGTATTCTAAATGGTCAAAAATATATTTTTCTAGTGTTGAGAAACCCTGACAAGGAGAATCCTAGACTGATAAGAGTCTTCATAGTTTGGAATGTATTCTGCACAAAAATTTGCACAGAAGATTTTCTGTGTGGGAAACAGTGTCTGAATTTTGTGTAGAAATAGTCTTCCCTCTACGGAAAAGTGCTATTTCTGGTGCAGAAAAGGCTGTTTTCTGTGCAAATAAAGGCACCTTTTGCACAGATTCAATCTCAAATTGTCTTTGAAAACATCAGTTTTCCATAACTATTCTCACAGCATGAAGAAAAATCACTTAAGTTATTTGTTGCTTCCTTTAAGAATGGAACTGGGGAAGAACGATATCCCTAAATGAAAAGCACAGCTAAATATGGAAGTAAATGCACAATCAAATAAATAACTGGTTGTGCATCCATCTGCACAATGGTACCGCACAGCCAACTCCACTTCTGCTACCTGGAACTGAACGTAGATGTTCTGCATCAGGCAAAAATTAACCTCTTCTGTAGGGGAACTTAGATATGCACAAAGTATCAATAGGGTTGCAGTCATTATATCTATTTTTTTGTTTGTTTCTTTTTCCACCTCTCCTTTGGTTGAGATCATGTATGATAGTTTTCACCCAGTTATTCTGCTGTGGCATCTCATCTTAGTATCTTAAAAGTGAAACAAGTTTCAGGTATGAAAGCAGATGGAACTGAAAGCATCTCTAGGCTATAATTTCAGTGTTGTACCATTGGTGAATCTGCCAAATCTGTACACTCAATGCCCTTGACAGGCCACATTCTACACCTGGGGTGAGCAACAATATTCCATCACTCCTAAGGTGAGAAACGGTGAAAAGGCCAACTTGCAGATCAGATGAGGAAATACAGCCCAGCTATGGCACCACAAACCGTGGAGCCTGGTTCCTCCCATGTTAGTAGCGTGGTGAATCTATTCTGGGTTTTAGTCTGAACTCTAAAGGAGTTTTCCAAAGTCTTGAACATATTTTGGATAGCTTTGTATTATGGATGGAGCCTGCCTCTTCTTTCTGTGGTACAGGTGGGTACCATCCCAGGCTGCTCTGGAGGAGGAAGCACAGCCATTGTATTTCCAGGACCTCCTCACACCAGATAAGTGTGGGTAGACAGTGGGATGGGGACACAATCACCAGTCTTTGACAGGGAAAACCCATCGATGATTTGCTGCATGATCACACCCCCTGGGGACAGGAGAAGAATGGGACCAAGATGATGTCACGCATAAGCGTCATCCAGGTACTGTCCTTCTCCTATCCCCAATGCAAGATGATGATGTCCTTCGGAAAGGGCCATAAATATGAATCCTAAACTGTTATGAATGTGCAAGCCTTGCTGTTGCATTCCTAACTGCTCAGCAGGATGCCAGCCCAAGAGATTGTGAAATCACAAAGTTGGCCGTTCTCATCTGAATTGCAAATGATGTCACAGATCCCTCTTGAAGCAAAACTTATTTTTGCTTCTTTTTCTCTGTCATCTGCCCACTGCCTCCCTGAAGCATTTACAAACTGCCCTCTATGTAGCCCAGCAGGATTCTGATCCTAACTCAAAATTAAATGTCATCCACTGGATTTGTTTATCTCTTCCCATCCTTCACTCGCAGATGTTTGTCCTTTGGCTTGTTCCTTTTTTCTAATTAATTTTTGATTGCGGTTAGAAGCACCTTCTGTCTAGTCCATTTCCCTCATTTCAATAGGTTTATTTCTAGCTAAGCTACCCATGGCGATTTCCAAATAAACAAGAGCAAAATAAACAAAAAAATAAAAATAAAAAAAGAGAAACTCATCACTTTGGAACTTTATTTATTTCAGATTGAGTGGGATCTTGTTTTCATGAGATAATAGGCTGAAGTTAACAGCACTCGCAATGTGCAAAGACAAGTAATATGCATACATGCCTGAACATTGCCTGTCGATTTACAGCAAGCCCATGAATTTCATAGGGTTTTCTTAGTCAAGGAGTATGGGAAACAAGCAGGATGAG
The DNA here is from genome assembly GCA_948474755.1 of Ctenosaura bakeri. Classification (NCBI taxonomy): domain Eukaryota; kingdom Metazoa; phylum Chordata; class Lepidosauria; order Squamata; family Iguanidae; genus Ctenosaura; species Ctenosaura bakeri. The sequence continues at coordinate 192,229 of CAOLHI010002437.1, read as the reverse complement.
CTTGTACTCCTAGTACAAGAAAATAAATACGATTTGATAGGCATCACTGAGACCTGGTGGGATGAGTCTCATGATTGGAATATAGGAATAGAGGGGTATAGCCTATTTTGTAAAAATAGACCAAACAAGAAAGGAGGAGGAGTAGCCTTGTATGTCAAGGATGTTTTCACCTGTGAAGAGATCCTGGGCTTAAACCCAGAAAGCCAGGTAGAGAGCATTTGGGTAAGAATTAAGGCAGCGAGAAACAATAGGGATATTCTGGTGGGGGTTTACTACAGACCTCCAACCCAGGCTGAGGACTTGGATGACGCCTTCCTCAACCAAATGACTGAACATTCAAAGAGGAGAGATACAGTAATAATAGGAGATTTCAATTACCCGGATATATGCTGGCAGTCAAACTCTGCCAAGACAGCAAGGTCCAGCAAGTTTCTTGCTTGTCTTGCAGACAACTTCATGGTCCAGAAGGTGGAAGAGGCCACAAGGGGATCAAATATTCTAGATCTGGTCTTGACCAACAGGGATGACCTTGTGAATGAGGTAGAAGTGGTTGGATCTTTAGGGGGGAGTGACCATGCCCTGTTGGAATTTAGCATTCAGTGGGAAGGAGAAGATAAGGGTAGCCAGACACTCGTCTTAGATTTTAAAAAAGCGGACTTCTGTAAACTTAGGGAGCTGCTGGCTGGAATTCCGTGGTCAGGAATAGTGAAAGGGAAAGGAGTTCAGGAGGCATGGGAGTTCCTTAAAAAGGAGATACTGACGGCACAGTCTAAAACTGTGCCAATAAGGAGGAAAAATGGAAGGCATCTGAAGAAACCAGAATGGTTGACTAAAGAACTCTCAGCTGAGCTAAGAGTTAAGAGAAACACGTATAGGAAATGGAAGAAGGGGGAAACCACCAAAGAAGAATTTAAGCAAGTAGCCAGGAGATGTAGGGAGGAGGTCAGAAAGGCTAAAGCACAGAACGAACTTAGGCTGGCCAGAGACATTAAAAACAATAAAAAGGGTTTTTTTAAATATGTCCGCAGCAAAAGGAAAAAGAAGGAGACAGTAGGGTCGCTACGCAGAGAAGATGGCGAATTACTCACAGGGGGGAGAGAAAAGGCAGAGCTACTTAACACCTTCTTTGCCTCCGTATTTTCCCAGAAGGATACAAGCACTCAACCTGGCGGTAGGGGAGCAGGGGAGGAAGCAGAGGAAATGAGGCACTTAATAAGTAGAGAGGTGGTACAGGAATACCTGGCCGCATTGGATGAATTCAAGTCTCCAGGGCCAGATGAATTGCATCCTAGGATATTAAAAGAGCTGGCAGAGGTCATTTCGGAACCGCTTGCTATAATTTTTGAGAAATCTTGGAGGACAGGAGAAGTTCCAGCAGATTGGAAGAGAGCAAATGTTATCCCCATCTTCAAGAAGGGAAAAAAGAGGACCCAAATAATTATCGCCCAGTCAGCCTGACATCGGTACCCGGAAAGATCCTGGAGCAGATCATTAAGCGTTCAGTTTCTAATCATTTAGAAAACAACGCAATAATCACGAGAAGTCAACATGGATTTCTCAAAAATAAGTCATGCCAGACTAATCTGATCTCTTTTTATGATAGAGTTACTAGCTTGATAGATGAAGGGAATGCTGTGGATGTAGCATATCTCGATTTCAGTAAGGCCTTTGACAAAGTTCCCCATGACATTCTTGCATCGAAGCTAGTAAAATGTGGGCTAGACAGGGCTACTGTTAATTGGATATGTAATTGGTTGACCGACCGAACCCAAAGGGTGATCACGGATGGCTGCTTTTCATCCTGGAGAGAAGTGACTAGTGGGGTGCCACAAGGTTCTGTCCTGGGCCCAGTGCTGTTCAATATTTTTATCAATGACTTAGATGAAGGAATAGAGGGCATGCTCATCAAATTTGCAGATGACACCAAATTGGGAGGGGTTGCTAATATGCCAGAGGACAGGATCAAAATTCAAAATGACCTGGATAGATTGGAGAGCTGGGCCAGGGCGAACAAAATGAAATTCAACAGAGAGAAATGTAAGGTCCTACACTTAGGCAGAAATAATGGAATACAGAAATATAGGATGGGGGACACGTGGCTGGATAGCAGTACGTGTGAAAGGGATCTAGGAGTCTTCATAGACCACAAGCTGAACATGAGTCAGCAGTGTGATGCGGCAGCCAAGAAAGCCAATGCAATTCTCGGCTGCATCAACAGGAGTATGGTGTCTAGATCGAGGGAGGTACTGGTACCACTCTACTCTGCTTTGGTTAGACCCCATCTTGAATACTGTGTCCAGTTCTGGGCACCCCAATTCAAGAAGGATATTGACAAGCTGGAGCAAGTCCAGAGGAGGGTGACCAATATGGTGAGAGGCCTGGAAAACATGCCCTATGAGGATAGACTGAGAGAGCTGGGTATGTTTAGTCTGCAGAAAAGGAGGTTAAGAGGGGACATGATAGCCATGTTTAAATATTTGAAGGGATGCCATGTAGAGGAAGGAGGGGGCTTGTTTTCTGCTGCTCCAGAAACCAGGACAAGGAGCAATGGATTCAAGCTGCAGGAAAGGAGATTCCACCTGAACCTCAGGAAGAACTTCCTGACAGTCAGGGCTGTCCGGCAGTGGAATCTGCTGCCTCGGAGAGTAGTGGAGTCTCCTACCTTGGAGGTTTTTAAGCAGAGGCTTGATGGCCATCTGTCGGGAGTGCTTTGAGGGTGTTCCTGCATGACAGGGAGTTGGACTGGATGGCCCGTGTGGTCTCTTCCAACTCTACATTTCTATGATTCTATGATTCTATGATAAGGAATACTCAAAAGTGGTTTTGACAGTTCCTTCCTTTGAACCAGAGCCTACAGAACCAAATGGTGAGGGTCCTGGAAGCCATGCCCTATGAGGATAGACTTAGAGAGCTGGGTATGTTTAGTCTGTAGAAGGGAAGATTAAGAGGGGACATGATAGCCATGTTTAAATATTTGAAAGGATGTCATGTTGAGGAGGGAACGAGCTTGTTTTCTGCTGCTCCAGAGACTAAGACAAGGAGCGATGGATTCAAGTTGCAGGAAAGGAGATTCCACCTGAACCTCAGGAAGAACTTCCTGACACTCAGGGCTGTCCGGCAGTGGAATCTGCTGCCTCAGAGTGTAGTGGAGTCTCCTTCTTTGGAGGTTTTTAAGCAGAGCTTGTATGGCCATCTGTAGGGAGTGCTTTCAGGGTGTTCCTGCATGGCAGGGGGTTGGACTGGATGGTCCCTGGGGTCTCTTCCAACTCTACATTTCTATAATTCTATTATTCTATGATGATCTCAGGATGTAAAATAGGGTAGCACCATCACCACTTGTTGTTGTTGTTGTTGTTGTTGTGTGCCTTCTGGTCATTTCCAACTTATGGCAACCCTAAGGCAAACCTATCATGGGGTTTTCTGGGGCTGAGGGTGTGTGATGGGCCTGAGGTCATCCAGTGGGTTTCCATGGCTAAGTAGGGAATTGAACCCGGGGACCTTTTCGCATGGCATTTTCTATGCAAAAGGACCCCTCGAGAGTCACTCAAATCTAAGGAGCAGTCCTCACGATGCACTCACATTTGCGCAATGCTCCAGGGCCTGACAGTCACAGCTCATGCACTTTTTCATTTTCAGCTTTAAGCCAAAAATGGTGCACAGTCACACATCGCTCTGGGGTCCCGTGCACACTTGTCTTGCGCACAGAGCCTCGGGAGCCAGGCCAGTTGTGCTTCCTGTCTCAGTGCAGCCTGGGAAGGACCTCTCACAAGAGGCTGCTCGTGTGAGCACCATACCCCAGCACTGAGAAAAGGTGAGTTGCAGAAAGAGTCCGGGTCTCTAGGGTTATAGTCAAACATTCAAACCACTAGATCACTCTGGCTCTCACCACTAAACAACCTATGTGCAGATCTATGTTTTGTTGTTGTCGCAGTATGCCTTCAAGTCATTTCCAACTTATGGTGATCCCAAGGAGAAGCTATCATGGGGTTTTCTTGGACTAAGAGTGTGGGACATGCCCAGGGTCACCCAATAGGTTTCCATGGCCAAGCGGGGAAATCAAACCCTGGTCTCCAGAGTCAAAGTCCAGTGCTCAAAACACTACACCACTCTGGGTCTCAAATTTATGATATACAGGTGCAATTTAGGATTTTGGCAAACGGTTGTGTTTTCAGGCTGTTGAAACTGCCTTCACAAATGTGTAACAGGCATGTTCCAAAAGAAGAGATGGAGGATTCTTTTAAGAAGTTTAAAGTTCCAGGTTTCCTAGGGAGATGATTAATGTCTGAAAGACAACTCATAATCATATCTTTGTATCTAGATATGTAGAGATGTACAATAAAGAGGGAAGGAGGAAGGAAAATGATTACAAACCAGTGAAGGTGAAATGTAACCATCTCTGGTTTAGCGCTTCATGATTGCTGAGGCTCCACTTACATTAGTGGCACATTTAATTTTTATGATGATGAGGGAATTACCGCACTGCAGCAAGACTCCCTTTTGTTTACCTGTGTGCAAGTTCATGCAAGCACGATCTGAGTTTCTCCAAGCAGGGAAAGTCTGGTTGGCAGGCGTTCTTGTTGTCCTATCCATTATTTACATACCTAGACTCTTCCGATACTTACAGCAATGTCACAATAACCTCCATGAATTCTTGATTAAGGGATGAAAAATTAACCATATGAAGTGAATTACCATTCCGTTGAGTTTCGAAACAGCCACCGTGAACTTTCAAAGGATGCCAGGACAACATCTACTGCCACAAGGCAACTATCTCTCATAATTGCACATGGGAAGGCTTCCAAAACTCTTCTCATCTGAATTTCTCATGGGATTTGGAGGATCCAAATTACCTAGGTTTGTTTCGGAAGTGGAGATAAATTGGTAGGAATCCTCCATGACTATCTAAGTCCCAATTTTGGACCATAAACGGTAGGCGTAAAACTTTGCCTCTCATTGACTTTGAAATATACAGGCACATAAAATAGCTTAATATTGGACACAAAAAGTAATATTCCAAATCACCAAAGAGATCAACAGTTGCTCTTTAAGTTTTTAAGGGATCCATCAATTGTAGCTTTCCATGTGATGACAGAGGATCTTTCTCAGGCCTCAATTTTTTGTTAACATCATCCATTGGTGAGAATTAACCTACATTGCTGGTTATGACCTATACAGACCTATATGGCTTTGGTTCAAGCTATCTGACAGATAATATGTTCCTGTATGAGCCTTCCTAGGCTTTGAGATCTTCAAGAGAGGCTGTTCTCTAAGTCCCACCACCTCCACAACCAGGGTGTCATGAAATATGAGACAGGAACCTCTTCAGGGCAGCTCCCAGGTTCTGTAACTCCCTTCCCAAGGAGGCCAGACTGGATGAATGGGTTATGTTATTGAACCAGGTTCAGTAAGTCAGTCACTAAAAATATACAAGTCATGAATTGAGTTAAGTCGGTGCGTACTTTATAGTCAAGTCAAGTCAAGTGACTTGAGTCCAACTTGAGTTTGAGTCAATCGACTGGAGTCTACACCACTGGTGACCTGGGGTGTGTGAAACACTCTCAGCCCCAGGAAACTCCATGATAGGTTCATCTTGGGTTCTTCATAAATAAGAAATGGCTTGAAGGAACACAACTACAGCAGCACCAATGGGATACAGTACAGAGCCGACGACAATGAAAAACTTCATCTGTGCCTCCGGTTGTTTCACTCGCCTAGAAAAACGACTTCTTTGGGACATGCCCTCCAATGTCAGCTTGCTACGAGGTGTCTATTTTACCCTTGGGGAAATGTGCCATTTCACCGGAATGAGCTTAATGCCCTCCAGCCACGAATGGAAATGAGATTCAGATTAAAATTTGAGCTGCACTTTACCTGTCTCCGAGTCGTGTCATTTTGCCTTTTTAGAGCCGCATTAGGGGGAGAAGAGCCTTAACAGCCTCTGTTTTCCCTTGTTGATCTCTCCCTCCTCCTCATCCGCCTCACTTCACGGAGAGGAATCCAATTACCTGTCGCTGACTGGGTAGGATATAGGGACGCCGAGGTAAATCAGCAGAAATGGGCATCCAGAACACTGCGGGGATAACAAACAGTCTAGAATCGGTGAAATCAAATCATAGGTGACAACCTCATTTTATTAGGCTGCAGAATAATGATGAGGATTCTTCCGAAGAGCACAAGGGTGTGGGCTGGGAGGGGAGAGAGCTCCTCATGCGCAGTTTGCCTCCTCGCCATACCACCTCTGGAGCCACGTCTAAACTTCTCATTAGAATTCTTCCACAAATCTTCCTTTGCCTCTGTTTCCTCCTCTCCAAGAAAGTTTTCTATATATTGATATATACTTGGGAATAAGTCCTATTGATTTCAGAGGGAATCGCTCACACCCTGTGGAACTCTCCTCCGCAGGAGGCTAGGCCAGCCCCCTCCCCACTTTTCTTTCATAGGCAGACAAAGGCATCTCTTTTCAAGCTGGCTTTTAATAAGTGGCCAGGAGTCTTTCCGCACTACCCTGTTATAATTCTCTTATTCTACCTTCAACCTCCTATGGAATCCTGGGGTTTGCAGTTTAGGGAGGGGCATTTACGATTCTCAACCAAAGAGCTCTTTGGTCTCAGTAAACTGCAAGCCCTAGAATTCCGCAGGAGCTTGGAAGTGGAATCAAAGCACCATAACAGGGTAGGGTGGAAAGTCCCCAGGAGAGCTTTTACTTACTTACTTATGAAGTAAGTTTCTCATAATTTTACATGTTTTTTTTAATGTTTTTAATTTTTTAAAAAACTTTTTGGAAGCTGCTTTGGATCTCGCTTTCAGAGGAAAAGTGACATATACATACAATAAATAAATAAGGTGTATTTAAAAAGCAACTCTGATGAATCTAAAGAGTGGGCAACTTTGGCAGGTCCAGGAGCCAATGTTCGGGGCGGGGGGGGGGCACATAGTCCACTAAAAAGACACAAAAAAGAAAAATAAAGCAGACCAGAAACAGCTGACTCTCCATTTGTGCATTTGAAATACATTCCCTTTAAAAAAGAAAAGAGTATAAAATTCTTTTCTGTCCCTAATTGCAACATGAGACTGCCATCCTATGTGTATATATAAAACTGGGAATAAACCGAGGGGAGTAGCTACCAGGAGCAGATGAAGTTTAGAGAGGGGCGTTTGCAATTCTCAGCCAGAGACCTCTTTGACCTCAATAAACTACAAACCCCAGAATTCCACAGGAGGTTGAAAATGGAATAATAGCACTATGGCAGTGTAGTGCAGAAATGGCCTATGATTGAAAGAAAATTTCACAAGGGGGCAAAATGTTTTGTAAAGTTTGCATTCCTTATAACAACATTACGGTGAAAGATCTAAAGCCAACACTCCCCCCACCTTGATAACTGGATCAGCTTTTGAAATGCGTTATCTCGAATTAAACTATTTGCATATCAGTTCTGGTTTACAGGCATGCTGAAGATCCATATCTTGATTTGGTTGAAATGCAGAAAAGAAGCCCAGACACTATTATGCGCAGGGAACATGTGGCTTTAGGTAGTCTGCCTATATTTATAGACGTGCCGTTGGTTTGATGTGTTATTTTTATAATCCTAGAAAAATGATAAGCATCAGCTGTTATGGCTTGTCTTTCTAAGGATTAAAAGCCTTTTTTTTAAAAAAAAAAATGCATCCTTCTGGAAGATTACAATAAAAAGCCGGTGATCTGTGGATAATAGCCAGTAGGGTACTTTTGAAACGGTAGAACACGCTGAGAAGATTCTTGGTATGTTAAAGTGGTGGTAATCTCTTATGTTCTCGTTGAGAGGAGAACCGCTCAGAGGTTGCTTTTAAGATCCCAGTGGATGGAACTACAAAGGTATTGATTCACAATGTGCAAGGGTATTTGAAAAGCAAAGGGGAAAAAAGAGAGAGGGGGACAGAGGAAGAAAAAAGAAAGAAAGAAACCATGGTAGATATATTAAAGAGAAGGTAGCAGGTCTGATGATAGCCTGTTACTAAGGACAATTGTAGGGTTAAGAAATCTGAAAGTAAGATGTGATTGAGCTTTTTATCATTTTCATGAGTTCAAGCCTTTGGGATCAAGGTATTTTGGCTCAGCTTAAAAGACCTTTCTGCACTCCACTGTTATAGTGCTATTATTCCACTTTCAACCTCCTGTGGGATTCTGGGGTTTGTAGATTCCTAAGGCCAAAGAGCTCTCTGGCTGGGAATCTTAAAAGCCCCTCTTTAAACTGCAAACCCCACAATTTCATAGGATGTTGAAAGTGGAATAATAGCACTAAGAACAGCATAGTGCGGAAATGGCCTAAGTTGCTCTTACATCAAGTGGGCCAATTTTGCAAAGCTCTCATAGTTGCATGACCAAGCTGGCTCCAGCGTTGGTGCTAAGGGAAAATTCATACCTGCATTTCAGTGGATAGCAGGGCTGTGGAGTCTGCAAAACCCTTCAGTGCAGGGGAAAAGAATACTTGGATTATACTGTAGCAGAATTTCATTGCAGCATGGGCTATTGTCTAGACTACAGGGCCATATTTGGGCCCCCAGAAAAATTGGAGGGTCACACCTACTGAGAAAAAAAAAATCAATGTATTGACCTAAAATGTATCCCAAGAGTCCTCTACACATTTTGGGACTGCCCAGGATGTTTTAGGCCCAGGAGATCTCCCCCTCCATTTTTACAACTGCAAGTGATCCAGATATTTTGGAAGCACTTTGGGGCAATTGTTTTGGAAGAAATAACTGTGAGCCCATGGGCCCCGGGGCCACAGAAAGGGCCTTTGGGTTCTCATGCAACCCACTGGCTGTACTTTGACCTCCCTGCTCTCCAGGCACAGCAGCACAACATTCAAATTTGCTTCTGCAGAAGCGCATTGGCCACAAATATGTGGTCCAAGTGCAAGGTGGTGGTAATAACTTTGAAAGCCCCTAAGTGACTTTGGGACCATGATGCCTGAAGGACCCTGTCACTATATATGTCCATCCAAGGTTTGAGGTCTGCCAGACCCAAGAACCCATGGGACCCCAGGCTGCTTACATCATATTTTAAAACAAAGGCATTAAACCATCTTGTTCCAACTTTAATTTTTCTTGTTTAATCTCTTTCACTTGCTCCAACTGTCTTAAACTGGTTTAACCATCTACGTGGGTTTTATTTTAAAATGCCCTGAGATCCACAGATACAGGGAAGAATATAAACATTCATTTAATTAGATAGTTGAATTAAAAATAAGCCAATAAATAAATGTCCATGATATCACACCAAGTCTCCATCTCCCATACGAGTCTGGTAGACTCTGTCTTTTGTTCCTTATAGGACAGGATAATAGCTCATATCTCTGCTCCTGCTTTTCAAGCATCTGATGTTTACTGGAACATTGCAAGACTTCCAGTGAAAATATTTGGCTGTGTCCCCACGGTTGCATTAGTTTGCACAATGGTAACCCAAGCTGTTACAGTCCAGTACGAAAGCTGCACGTGGGACTAATATGTTAACATCTGTTCTGTACAGCAGACATACAATGACCTTGGTGTATCATCATTAATTTTCTCTCCAAACAAACCAGCCAGAACTATTGCTAGTAGAAACAATTTGAGGAACATCAGCATATAGTCAAACTTATTTAGTCTGTGACATTGATCGAAGGCCTGTTGCTCTTCCATCACAAATTCATCAAGGCAGCCAGGAAGAAACAGTTGCCTCCACTGAACAGGCAGAAATAGTCAGTATTCTGGAGGCACCTCTGTTCCCTCACCAAGCATTATCCAACCCTCACCCCCTGGGTGAGCTACCACTTTTCAAATACAGAATGGATCCTTTAGGAAAACCATGGCTGGATTCAGGTCAGTTGGAATACATCCAGGTTTTGACTAAGATATATGTCTGGACTCCTACATCGGGAGATATATGTTTGGCATATAACTAGGTCCCTTACTTTGTCATCTCATCATGCTAGTACCCAGAACCCATCTTTCAAGTTCCATAGCCCACACAGCTTCACCATTGTTTGTTTCACTGTACAGCAGGGAGATCAGCAAAGATGCATCTAGCTAGTTTCCCATAGCTAGCCACAACAAAGATATAGGCCCTTTCCGCACAGCATTTTCCATGCGAAAGGACTCCTGAAGTGTCGCACAATTGTGAGGAATGATCTGCACAACACACTCACAATCGCGCAACGCTCCAGGGGCCGGCAGGCGCCAATTGTGCACCTTTACATTTTTGGCTAGAAGCCAAAAATGGTGCACGATTGTGCATTGCTCCTGGGCCCTGCACACACTTACCTGGCATGCGGAGCCCCTGGAGCCACAATGGTCGCGCTTCCTGCCCCAGCGCAGCCTTGGTCACCCTATCATCAACCACCTTGTTCAGGTCTTGTAGACCCAGGGCTGTGTCTTCCTAGATTGAGTCTATCCATCTGTAATGTGGGTCTTCCTCTTTCCTACTGTATTCTACCTTACCAAGCATTATTGTCTTTCCTAGCAAGTCATGTCTTCCCATAATATGGCCAAAGTATAACAGTCTCAGTTGAGTCACGTTGGCTTCTAGGGAGAGTTCAGGCTTGATTTGCTTTTGGACTCATTCATTTGTCTTTTTAGCAGTCGGGGGAATCCACAGAACTCTTCTCTGGCACAACTTTTCAAAGGAGCTGATTTCCTTACTATCAGCTTTCTCCACTGTCCAGCTTTCACAACCATACATAGGAACTGGAAATATAATTGCATGGACAATCCTACCTTTAGTATTCAATGATGCATCTTTACACTTGAGGATTGACTTGTAGCCCACCGTTATCCCAAACAGGATTTGAAGTGGCTTACACTATATTTCAAAGCAGAACAGCTACAGTGCAGAATAATTCAGTGAGCTTTGTGGTTGAGAAGGAATTTGAACTCAGGCTCTGGATCCTGTTGGTAAGAGTGGACCTGTTGAATCAATTGTTGACACATACATTAATCCAATTGATTCAGCGGGTTTACTTTGTTTGACACAAACAATAGGATTTAGGCCAGATCATTCTCAGACTGAAGAGTCCAACACACCAGTCATTACAATGAACAAACTACACTCTTGGTTATTGTAATTACTCTAGAAATAAACTAGCAATAAGAGGTAATAGCACCACCAGCAGAATGCCTAAGTCCACTCTGGGCAAGATGGTGTCTTTTTCAAGGAACTTGATCTCCAGTGGGGATGGAGGGGTTGGAGAGATCAGGGCAAAGAGAAAGCACTTGGAAATTCATTAAGCTCCCCTAAGTTCCCAGAGAGGTGGACGGCTTTGGAATTCTGAAATACAGTTCATTCTTAATGGAGTTACTGTGCCAAGTTCGGCTGACTGTTTGACCTCCCCCCTTTTTTTAAGACTGTGATGATGTGTGAAAGCCCTGCTGTCAAACAGAAGTGATAGTGATGCAATTTTCAGGGCTAATGATTCAGCTGACCTAACGTCCTCTTCCAGCTGCTTTCTATTACTGTTGCTTAACTGGGACGTTGGAAGCTCAAGGGACTGGCTATATATAATGAACTCACTGTGCAATTATGGGCAGTTCAAGCCTGCATCTAGAACTAGCTCTGCCTTCACTGTCTTGGATCCTGCATCTGTTTGCTAGTCATGTTATCCAGGCAAAATGGATGGATGCTCTGGTGACTTGTTGAAGGAACTGGTCTTCAAGATTTCAACTGGTCCAGAATGATGCAGCTGTTCTATTAAGCGGAACTGGGAAGAAACAACATCAGAAGCATATTCTTCAATATTTGGACGTGAACCCTTTTTGATTCCCAAACAGAGTAGACCCATTGAATTTAGAAAAGAGTAAATCAACTCTGGTAAGGACTATGGGATTTGTAGTCCAGTGACAAAGGTATTAATGGAATGGACCAAAGCTTCACCATGGTACATCTTCTCCAGCATCATTTGTTACACAGTAGGCAGACAGATGCTTCCAGAAAAGCCCAATAAACATATACATTTAGACTCAAAGTGGAAACTGAGCAAATCTTTTTCTCCTTCAGCTGAGATGCCCAGATTTACTGGAGCAGGACTGTTTGTGAGCTGTGTAATTGCTCCCCAAAATAGGGCGATATCTTCTTCTGTCCTCATCCATCAGTCTCCTAGCTAGAGAACTGTCCAATGTTTTTGTGGGCTTCTGAGAACTGCCCAATCAGGAGACCATCTGTCTTTCTGAGGTCAAGGAAGGAGACCTTCACTTGGTAGATGTCAGACCTGAGGTCTTCAGTCAGGTCCACACAAGAAACATATAAACAGTTCCCCAGATCTTTCCTGGCATTCTACTTGTACTGAATGTGGCAAGGATGATAATGCTGATTATTTTCCCCCATAACCAGGATTTCATGATGACTTTTAAACCAAAACAAATACAAAAGATTGATATTAAAAATACAAAAGCCCAACATTAAAATAAAATTAAGCTATTAATACAACTAAAAGCAATTTAAAACATGCAAAGGTTAAAAACCGTTAAATAGCAGTACAGTTAAAATAGTACAGCACATTTTAAAAAACTCTCCCCTAAAAACAAAAACAAAAACCCATCAGTTCTTAAAATCCTGCAAGAATATTATAAAAATCGTAGCCTGCCCAAGAAAGGATGATAGGGAGAGGGACATTCTTGCTTCCCTAGGAAGGAAACCAAGACATAGACTCTGGGCCTTTCTGTACTACACTGTTATAGTACTATTATTCCCCTTTTAACCTCCTGTGGAATTCTGGGGTTTGTAGTTTACTGAGGACAACAAGCTCTCCAGCTGAGAATTCTAAAGGCCCCTCCCTAAACTGCAAATCCCAGGATTCCATAGGAGGTTGAAAGTGGAATAATAGCATTATAATAGTGTAGTGCAGAAAGGCCCTCTGACTAGACTCTATTTTGGTACAGGTGATTAAATCGAACCCTAAGTCTTAGTCCAACATACAAACCATTGTAGCATGATGGTTCTTGAGACAGAGGGAGGGTGTGCTATTCATAGAAAGATACAGCCGGGGAGACCACAAGGCTAGCACTATGATTGTATCATTCTACCAAGAGATGCTCTGTCACCAGCAAAGTTGCTGCCTGAACACAAGCTGAGATACTTGGTTCACACCAAGAGCTGTGGTTGGCCAGCCATAAAGATATACCAAGGAGGAAGTCACAAGATGACTCTTGTTTGGTTACATCCTCAGAAATCTATAGCTTCACTACAAATAGTAGATTTAGCAATGTCTCCAGTATGTCCCATCTCTAATCTCACTTCCTTTGTTGCAGATCCAACACACACATGTAAAAGCAACACAGAGCAGAAATAGATTAATCCTTCCATCCTTTGGTTCAGCTGCAACATAATGATGAGCTCCTAACTGTGGTGCTGGCCCCTGAAGAACTCCATCCGTTCTTATTGATGCTGCCAGATCCCAACAGGAAAAGAAAACAGATCTGACAGTCTTCCTCATGGTGTCCGGTGGTTTTTGTTTTCATTGACAGTGCAGTGAATCCGCTTAGAGTTTTAAGACTTCAAAGGAACTATCCAAAGTGCCAAACTTTTCCATAAAACATTTCCTCTTGAATATCTCCTTGAAAATGCACACTGAAAATTGGAGTGAATGTAGTGCTCCTTTGACCTGAGATCCACTGGCTGCTCACAGCTGTGTAGCTATCGCCCTACCAAACATCTGTCTGGACAAGAGTTTGGCTCCAAATGGTGGTCAATCTGCCAGCCTGATTATCAGTAAGAGGGGAACAAAGGAATCTGAGAAATGGGATTCGATCAGCCTTGTTTTCTCAGTAGGTTTCTGTTCGTGCAACCTTGGGATAGATTCTCCACCAGCAACGGCAGTCGGCCTGGCATTGCATAATCTGCACTAATTGGCAGGAACCTAGATTGCAAATAGGAAGCATTACATAAATATGGGGAAAGTGACCTGTGTCTGCTCATTTTGCATGCATTATCTTCTGCTTTTATCAGATGCAATCAGAAGCAATTTTGTTTGTTGATGCAATTTAATCTTTTTACAAAAAAGTTTACCCTCTGTTCATCAAAGGGCCATGAAAATGATGACATTGCCAACTGCAGTTCTGTAACCAGGAGAAGAGAGCATATGCCACTCTACTGATAATATCTTTTCCTGCCTCCCAGCAGCTGAACCTCAGTCAGATGTTGTCCAGCAGCCTCCCAGCTCTGCTAAAATGACCACAAGGGTGCATGCTGACTCTAGAAAGGTACCTTGCATAAGGGAGGGAGGTGATATAGAAGGAGGTACTGAATGCCTCCCTCTATAACATCCCAAATGTAGTGCAAGCAGGGGTAACCTCTGATTATGCCAGCATATCTCACCAACAGAAATCTATATCTTCATATAGATACTACGTAGAGGAGGGAGAGGGCTTGTTTTCTGCTGCTCCAGAGACCAGGACAAGGAGCAATGGATTCAAGCTGCAGGAAAGGAGATTCCACCTGAACCTCAGGAAGAACTTCCTGACAGTCAGGGCTGTCCGGCAGTGAAATATGCTGCCTCGGAGGGTAGTGGAGTCTCCTTCCTTGGAGGTTTTTAAACAAAGGCTTGATGGTCATCTGTCGGGATTGCTTTGAGGGTGTTCCTGCATGGTAGGGGGTTGGACTGGATGGCCTTTGGGGTCTCTTCCAACTCTACATTTCTATGATTCTATGATTCAAACTAACGTAATACAAACTAACACCAGTCTCTCTTTTCTCTAGTCCTCAAAATAAACAGTTTCTGGTTGAAGCCATTTTCCTACAAAACTTTCAACATACAAACAACCAGATAAGGTCTTATATCATGATTGTGTAGAGTAAATCCACCTTCACATAGATACAGGGTGGTTGTACCACAGCACTCTTCTGCTGAATGGCAACGTGGTGCAACTGCCCATTTGCTTGCTTGTTATCCCACTGTGCAATGGGGAATGCACAGTGGTTGTTTCTGAAATCCCAGTGAAATAAGTGGTACGTTGAAGGTGCCGACTGATAGTTATGCACTCTCCAAGAATTTGAAATTGCATGACTGGATCCTACCGGTTAGTGCCAAGTAAAGTAGGCCCATTATCAATTGTTCGGTAATGAGTCATGATGTAGGTAAACCCTGTTGATTCAATTGCTCTATTCTAGTTGGGACTAATAAGAGGATGTAGGCCCATGTGAAATGGCTATTTGTGTGAAACTCCAGTTATGCAGCCGCAGACTGAATATGTCCATTGCACAAGAGTCAAAAAAGTAGAACCACATGTTTATGGGGAATCTACACATGTGTATGACAGCAAGAGGATTCCAGCTTCTGCCTCATTTCAGTCTGCACTGAAAGCTCCAACCAGCGTTTCTGCTAGCACCATCTGAACACATGTTTTGTGTTGTAGCTTGAAAGCTACTGACAATCAATGGTCATTGAAAAAATGTCATTTATTTGTCAAAAGCCATGAAGTGAGCATTTTCAGCTGCTTCTAAAAGCATCACAAAGATCCACACACATCTAAACAGCAAGCAAGGAACTGCGTGAAAGATGGCTGGACGATTCCCAGTACAGCACCTTTCATAATTTTTGATAGAGTTAGAGGGTAATGAAACCCAACACAAAGATGTAAGCCTGTAATTTTGTTGTGCTTTTGTTTGGAAAACACTTGGCACTTGGGTATTTGTTAAGAAGGAGGAGTGATTGATGGAATGCCTGGTGGTGGTATTAATCAATATGCTAACATGAACTGCGGTTCAGGCAACCTGGCTAAATGAATCAACATTTCAGAGCAGGTCTTGGCTTCCAGATATTCCTAGCCGTCCCTATAACCAGATGAGCAAGCCATATTTGGACACTATCCATCTTCGGATGCTGATGGCAGCGAAACCTGACCTCATTCACACTCCCTTGTTACTGGCTCAGAAATGCTAGAATAAATTCCAAGGGGAAGCATTCATCAAAGGCAGAATAATTAACTGGTTCAATTCCCTGATCAGGAAGTTGTCTCCAAGAGACAGTCTGATTGGACTCTGATGGAGAAACATTTTCATTAAAAACATGGGAGGAAAAAGAAACCCATATATAGATACATTCGTTGTAATTGCATTTGGCATAGCATTAAAGTCAAACTGTGACTAAATTATGTCCCACTTTCACTGGACACTTTCAATACACAAGGCTATTAATAACATGGAGAAAAAGCATGTTGTATCTGTCCGCTATATAAGATAGTAGAGATGAGGAGCTCCTTCGATGTAAAAGGTGGCAACCCTAATTCAGCATTACAAATATGGTTGCATAATAGAGATGTAGTTCTTCACTAACGTCATTTGTGAAGGGAGCAACAAGTAATCTTAGTAAGAAATTACTTTGGACCACACACACACACACACAAACATATATAATGTATACAAAATGCTGTTTTGTTCCTCCACCCTCCAAAAAATGCCAAATTTTGCACAGAATGGTGGGCATTTTTTTTAGTGACACATGCATGCATGCATTGTGCAACTTAGGTAGAATGAACGATTTACCAAAGGCAACACAAGTATTCTGCTACTAGCAGTCGAAGTAGCGTTGTTCATACAGCAATGTTGTGTGTCGCAGTTATTCATTGTGCGTTTCATAATGGAACTCATTCAAGACATGTGCTGCACAATTGTGTTATTTTAAGTAACAAGAGGGTAGACATCAACTGAATATTGGAAGGAATTTCTTGACAGTAAGGTTGGTTCAACAATGGAGCCAATTACATAAAGAGATGGAGGGGTTTCTTTCCCTGGTCATTTTCAAGAAGAAGTTGGATGGCTACCTGCTGGGGATGCTCTAGCTGGAATTCCTGCATTGGATATTGGACTTGAGTCTGTGATCCTATTATTCTATTCTGCATGCAGCTTGTGTAGTTTTAGCATAGCATATCTCCACAAAGAGATATTTATGTTACACTGAGGGTGTGTGTCTCAGATTATCACCAGTAATCCCCACTCTAAGAAGAGTCTCACCAGTTCAGGTGTCTCCTCATCTTGGTCTCTTCACCATCAAGATACACATTTTAGACCACTTTAAAAATATATTTTCAAACATTCTTTCCAGCCCTATTGCATAAATAGGGATTGAAACCTAGATTTTTTTTTAGGAACTAGGAGCACACTCAAAGTCCTGGACCTGGATGATGATGATGATGATGATGAATAATTAATAATTAATAATAATAATAACAATAATTTATTGTTATTTGAACTGTTCTTCATAGCATTTGGTTTCCAGGCCCTTGCTCATCTTGGTGGACCTTGTCTGAACACATTCCACTGAATTTCATGGCAAGGTTTTAGGCAACTATAAGGTTTTATGCCTTCACCACCTTCCAGCCTCACCCTCAAGGGAATGATGTGATGGTCACTTGCCCTTCAGAAATCTACATGACTTGCTCAGCTCCCACAAACTTTCCTTGTTTGGAGACTTTGGTCTCTAAATCAGAGGTTGCTGACATCAGAGGACTAACCATGGTGGGTCTCAGTTTGTGCAAGTCTGGAACAGATTATGGAATCCATGTCATTTGTCATTATACCTTCTCAAGAATTTGGGGGTCAATACCATGAACTTGTCCTTTACTTTGCCAAAACATTCCAGATCAATACCAACCCATGTTTCAAATTCTAAAATTTAACTTAAGTTATTGATGCCTCCCCAGAAAACCCTTTAAAAAAAAAAACTGTCACTAGCAAAATTTAAAAGGAAGAGGAAAACACTTAGATGTCGCTAAACAGCCAACACAGCTTTACAAAACTTTGAAAAGCTGAACTTTGCATTTTAAAGAAGACAGGAAAGAATGCTGCATTCAGGTTTTCTTTTCTCCTGACTGCACTGCTGGCTTTCATACATGAGAAGTAAGATGTCAAGAGGTGTAGCAAGAGAAGCAGGAAAATTGAATGTATCCCTGAAATTGTGCATTCGTGACGGTCTCCTCCAAAAGAACAGTCAAAAGTGAAAGGATCTCTGACAGTACATCGTAAATGTGTGAAGAGTGATCAAGGAGTTTCAAGAGGGATTTTATCTCTAGCATAGGACTGTACTTTTAATCTGACTTCCCTTTCACTGGGTGCCACTGTCTTCCTTCTCTGCAATTGGCAAACGTTGCCAGAGGAGAGGAAAGGGAAAATGTTATGCACTGTACAGTGACAATTTAGGGTAAAGAAGAATAATATCCAAGAAGCCAATACAGATGTTGGAGCTTCTGAATACAGAGAAGGATGGATGGATGGATGGATGGATGGATGGATGGATGGATGGGGTGGTTATCTTTTTAAAAGAAACCTGTATCTAGGCTTCCTAGATGATTCCATACCAGGCTTCTCACTTTTCAAAAATAATTCAAGCAATGCGACACCCCAGAGCAAAAGAACCACAGCAAAAGTCATTTGCTATGGGTTTGAAAGAATATTTCGAAATATTCAGAAGATTGACCCAAACCAAGTATCAACAGTCCTGATGAGAAGAACCCTGAACCAACAAGAATCTTCATAGTTCAGGCTTTATTTGGCACAAAACCCTCACTTATGATCAATAATAATCCCAAGAACATGTACTGCTGCTAAGCCAGGCATGAGATAACCAAGGCCCAGACAAGCAGATGGGGAGTCTCTATGGTCAGGAACCTCCGGATCCTGCAGATGTTCAAAAGATGGAAGTTGCATGTTCCAGCTGATGGCAACCCAAAGGCAAAGCTTTTATGGTGTTTTTCTGGAGCTGAGAGTGTGTGGCATTCCCAAGGTTACCCAGTGGGTTTCCATGGCTGAGTGGAGAATCACACCCTGGACTCCAGGGTTGTTGTCCAACATTCAAAGCACGACACCACAGTGGCTCTATGGACCTAAACCACACAGGTTGGCCAATGAAATATAAAACAAATATTTTAATTAATGAATAATAAATATAACTATAAAAACAGTGCCCCAATTTTTCTGAAAGGGAAAGATGAATTTATGCTGAAGTTTGATTCCCCACCACCACCACTTTCTAATCAGGATTAGAAATAACGCCACCTATACATCACTGGAACTCTTTTTGTCATGATAACTCCGTATGGGCCGGCAGTCGTAACAAACAATTGATGTCTGTTAGTTTAAAAAGCAATTAATGCAATTACTTGTTGGTTGAATCAATACTAATGTATTTTTTTCCCTCCCTCTCTCCTGTAATTTGCAGACTTTGACAACGCCGGCTGCAAGCAAAGTCAAGGTAGGAAATCCTGATTTATGATGGCTGCGCTGATTGATCCGTGTGATTGTATAAGTCAGGCTGGATATAGGTTGTGAAACAGACATATTAGGGTTTAAAAATGGACTGGGCGGTACTTTTTTAGTAGCTTTGCAAACTGTTTTATCGGCTTATTCAGATGTAACAGCACTGTTTTGGATTAGCCTGCCAATGTTTAGCCTTTCTAATCCTCTGCATTGCTTTGATCTAGCAATGGTGTTGGAAGCATCAGAGGATAATTTTCTTACAGTATAACCAAGACTGTGTGTATGTTGCGACTCTGCAGGAATAATGGCACTGGATGTAAAATTAACTATCCTGGACCAGGAAAGCTTAACTGTTACTTAATGTAAGTTTCCAGCCCATACAGATGTGCTTGCAAGCGAGCAAACACAAGGGAGGAATGGATTCATTGAGGAAGCAATCGTGGTCTTCTTTGTAATAGGG
Source organism: Ctenosaura bakeri (assembly GCA_948474755.1). Classification (NCBI taxonomy): domain Eukaryota; kingdom Metazoa; phylum Chordata; class Lepidosauria; order Squamata; family Iguanidae; genus Ctenosaura; species Ctenosaura bakeri. Next base: position 172,571 of record CAOLHI010002437.1, on the reverse strand, counting down.
GTTTGATTTGTAAATACCATCTACCCTTGGGAGTACAATGCACTTTTGCACAGTGTTGAAACAAATAGCATCCTTGGACTGACCTGAGCTGCCCAGTGTCAGGCCCTTTCTGCTCCTTACCTTCTTCTGGAGTTGGGTGCGGGGATCGTGCAAGCAGCCTCTGGCGAGAGGCTGTTGCATCTGGGATCCTTTGGCTCCGCATGAGCTGCCTGCTCACATGAGACCCCCGCCTCTTCCTTCCTTTTCGAAACGGTGGGAGGGCAGGAGGACACAGACATTTTCAGTAGCCGCAAAAGTAGGTGGGGAATGCTCTGCTGCTACAAAGTCCCAGTCCCCGTGCCCTTTTAATAATCAACTCTATTTTATTTCAGCAAACGCAGACCTCCTCATTTAAATGTAATATCAATTGACGGCCCAGGGAGTGCTTTTGTATGAAGCTGGTTTCCAGCGCCACAGCAGGAAATTTGCAATGTTCACTAAAGCTAATGTTTAACTATAACAAAACGTCTAGGTGACTCCAACTGCTGCCGTCAGATACATTTTTAATAGCCACCTTTGGTAAATTAAATTGCATTATTAAAGAGAATAGATAAACTTGACTAGTTGCTTTAAAGAACAAGGACACACGTTCATTTGTGCTTGGTGAGGAAAGGCAATCTAATTCACTCAGACTTCACTCGGAAGTGTGTTTTGGAGACTCACCTCCCCATTGCACTAGATTAAATATCAATAAAAGGAACCTGTGCAAGAATCCAAAATTATGGTAATCTGTGACTGCAAAAAAATCCTACCAGGGCTTTTAGGTGGAAAAGTTCAGGCATGATTTTTTTTAACCAAAATGTGATGTACTTATACCATATGATGAATAAAATTATGAATCAAGGTTCAAAAAGCTTGTAGTGAAATGGAAGTGTACCTGCTTCTTTAAGGATTCAAGAATGGAAGCACTGGTGAATTGAACACAGCAGTTTATTTGGCAACACAGTTCTGGTCCAGATGATAGCATTCCAACTATCTGGGAATTTTGCATCTTCTAAAAGTTTCCTTGGTGTTGGAGACTTTTTCTTCAGCATGGCTCTACCTTACTTCGTCCTTAAAGTAACTTTGCGACTCTTTCCTTCGGATCCCTCTTGACATCTAATCCTGTTTAAAAATAAATAAGTTTTAACTTCTATGATTTTCACAAACATTCCATCTATCAGCAGAAGGTCCCAGTGGGATGCCAGCAGAATTAGATGATGAATTTAACCAGAATGTACATAGAAAGGCAAACCAAATCCAAATCCAAATATAGAACAAGGAATGTCTGCATTTATAAGGGACTCAATGAACTACCATAATATTTATTTGGAAAGTTTTGCTAAATAAATAAAGATTCCATCTCTCTCCCTGCCCCACCTCTCTCTCTATATATACATATATACATATCACTGACCTTCTATTATCACTCAGTATTAATAAGCTTAAAATGAATGTGCAGCCGTCCTGGCCGTAGTTTTGGGTGGATGGATGAATTACAACCGGAATGCCCTCTTTTCCAAGGCTTGGCTGGGGTGAATGGTGACATTATTTCAGTGCCAGGTTAAAACTTGGCTGTTCAGTTCAACATTTGGGACCTAAAGTGATTATGGCTTGGTTTCCAATCTGTGGCTGGCATCCTCTTAGTGACATATGTAGGCGTAGGTTGTGCTACACATATGGAAGTGGGCTTTCTTTCTTTCTTTCTTTCTTTTTTGGACAATGGTCATATACAGCTGATAGTGACATAAATAGATCTGGGCATGTGGACCATTGTGCATGTGGCAGCACATTATGGTACAAAGAGTATCATATAAATGTCCATTGAATCATAGAATCATAGAAATGTAGAGTTGGAAGAGACCACAGGGGCCATCCAGTCCAACCCCCTGCCATGCAGGAACACCCTCAAAGCACTCCCGACAGATGGCCATCAAGCCTCTGCTTAAAAACCTCCAAGGAAGGAGACTCCACTACACTCCGAGGCAGCAGATTCCACTGCCGGACAGCCCTGACTGTCAGAAAGTTCTTCCTGAGGTTCAGGTGGAATCTCCTTTCCTGCAGCTTGAATCTGTTGCTCCTTGTCCTGGTCTCTGGAGTAGCGGAAAACAAGCCCACTCCCTCCTCTACATGGCATCCCTTCAAATATTTAAACATGGCTTTCATGTCCCCTCTTAACCTTCTCTTCTGCAGACTAAACATACCCGGCTCTCTAAGTCTATCCTCATAGAGCTTCATGGCTTCCAGACCCCTCACCATTTTGGTCACTCTCCTCTGGACCTGCTCCAGCTAGTCATTGCTTCTAGTCATTGACATTGTGTATTGCAATTATCCAATGTGTTGTTGTCCATGAAAGCTGAGCATAGGTCCGCACTTGTTGCTCTATATTCACATTCATCATAGGGCTTGCGTAACATAACGACACTGGAAGAGATCCATGCTGTGTTGAAGCAAGGTGGCATCTCAGCTCGGTTTGCTAGTTTGATTCTGTTGGAATTGCTGCATTGTTTTAAATAGTTTTGTAGGATGTTCACGTGCTCTACATTATGTCAAATTATTTCATTTTTTATTTAAATAAAATACTTTATTTTTGTTGTTGTATAGCTTATATTGTTTTAAGATTAATTTTTTGCAGATTGCTATATAAGGGGCGTTGGAAATTCTTTGGCTAAAATCTTGATGGTGCTTTACACACATGGAAGCAACTGGACATTTTTGTCTTCTTCAATATGTTCACACTCAGTTCCACGTTATGGAAGCAGAGTTGAGCATGTAGTTCCATTTAACATGTAGTGTTGCTGCCCATGTGGATACATTAGACTGCACATTCAGTTACACATTTGGTTGTGCATTCAGTTGTGCATTTCATTGTCCATTGGGCTGTGCAGTGCTGTCATTCAACACATGGGTTGCTCAGCCAGGGCAATCTGTAATTTGTGATGGTAGTGCATCTTGCTCTTTCCAATTCCAAATGGAGCTTGAGAACAATGAAATAGTTTTTCATTCCATAACTTTGAGACACTTGGGATTTTTTCCCACTTGTAATGAGGGGAAACTGCACAGCGTTTCTTTGAAAGCTGTACAGCTTTTCCCAAAAATTGTATAGGTTTCACATGGGTTCTTCTTAGGACAGTGCAGTCTTCCGTGAAAACTGCAGAGTTTTTGACATGGAAAGGCAACTGCACACCAACAACCAGTAAAAGCTACAGCCACAATGTTGCTTACACAATGCTTGTGTAAGAATATAGTGTGCAAATTAGTGTAGCAGTTTGCAAATTTTTCCCAAGTACACAGTGAAAATCAACATAAGCAAGTGGGTCCCTCCCCCTGATAGTTCTGCAGTTTTCTGCATGCAGCAAAAACACTTGTGAGCATAGATTTTGACTCTAAATCTGTGCAGTTTTTCAAATTCTTGAAAACTACACAGTTTGTGTTGTGTCTGGAGCAAAAAGTTGTGAGAACTTTTGATGTGCAATTTTTCTTTTCCTGTACAGATTTCGTAAAGGGTTGGGAATTCCAAATTCAATCGGAATTGGGAAACTGGCAAATTCCCATTCAATCCCTAGTAGCTCACATATGGAGAGCCCTGATGCAAGAATTCTGCCTGATATTAATAAATAATAATTGCTACTTGAGAAGGTCAGAAGTATCCTACTTTTAAATTAAAATGTAATCTTTGTAAAAGGTTGCATTGAGGTAATATTGGGAAAAAGTAATATTACAGGAATATTTGCAAAAGGTGACAGCTTGTAAATCACTTGAGAACCTGGCGGAGAGCTAACACAAACATGCTTTCGTTTGAAAAGAGAGAAGTCACTGTGTTTGCATGGGGTTGTGTGTTTCCTTGAAGGAAGTTGCTTGTAACCGGAGAATGGAGATTGCTTTCTTTCCTAGTTTAAGCCTTGTAAACTGTGTTGTACAACAGAGAATAATTAGAGAAAGCTATTGGCATCTCTGCCCTTTTCACTGGACAGAGGCAACTGTGTGTGAAGCCTTCTTAATTCTTTGCAGCTCTCCAATTATTTATTTCCTTGGGGTCTCGCTAGCTAAATTCTGCAGCATCAATATGTACAGAGTACATCTCGGTTTCATAAAGTGATGTTTTATGCAAAGGATCCCTTTATGTGGAATAGTCATTGGCTTCTGTTCCTGAACTCTGCATCTCAAACAGTTCTAACATCTGGTGCATCCCAATTTTTTCCTCCTTCTTTATTTTTTTTAACCCTTTGATTCTTCGGCTGTACGCTTTTCGTGAGATATTGTTCAAATATGACACACTGGGAAGAATAAACCAAAAGTGTCCAAGTCAAGAGTTTTTTCATGTCCCCTACATATTTAAAAGTTGAATTGCTTTTCCTACAGTATCAAGTTCCTGCCATCCAGTTTCAGAGAAACAAACGCCAGAAGTTGGAGCTGCTAAGCAATTGTGAGATATTAATTCTCCATTTTTAACACACAAGCGTAACAATCAGTGGCAAGAGCTACTGTCAAGTCCGCCTGAATTAATCCTGGCAGTGTCTGGCCAGTGTCTTTTCAGTGTCCTTTTTCTTGTAAATATTTGAATTACACGCTTTAAAAAAAGAAGAAGACTGTCTAATGCATACGAATTCTAATAAAAAGATTGCTATCACAAATGGCTCTGCTTTCTTGTACAATAATACATTTAATGGAGCATGTTAATGTCATTACAAAGTAGACTTCTGAACGGAGTAGAGGATAGCCGTTCATTGTCTAAATAGCAATAATCAGCAACGCTGAGCAATCAGATTTCAATTCAATTTATCAGCACGATCTCTTGCAGGGGGTGCATTTGGTATTTATGGGAAGCAATCTGTCAGGCTTACTGCAGGGGGCGTAATTGGACTCAGGTCTGGGAGGGGTGTTCACCAGACTCCAAGAAGCTATCCAAGGTGCTGAAACCTAGCCTTGAAATGGACTCAGCACCATGGAAAGCTCCTTGAAAAGTCAGAGAGAACTTATTACCCTACCTACATGAAAGCCATCAGTTGCTGCTGCCTCCACTGCGCTGTTGCCAAGAAAATTTAATGAAAAGGAAGTGATGGATACTTGTGATGGATCCTAGAACTACTGTTAAAGTGCTATTATTCCCCTTTCAACATCCTATAGAGGAATCCTGGGATTTGCAGTTTAGCAAGGGGCCTTTAGAATTCTTAGCCAGAGAGCTAAGTAAACCTCAGTAAACTACAAACCCCAGATTCCCACAGGATGCTGAAAGTGTGGAATAATAGCACTATAACAGTGTGGGATGGAAATTGCCATAAATGAAAAAACAACCAAAATAATAATAAAACAACAAATTGATTGTGATCCTAGACGTCTGGGCACATCAAACGTGCCTCTCTTCTGGTTTTATAAGCTCTAGAAGTTCATTTCCAACCCTGACTTGAGAGGAGTACTTGGATCATGTACCTGATACGAATAGGTTTCTGTCAGGCTTCTGGGAGTCAAGGTCATCTTCTATAGGATAGTTTTGACTTTTTCAGGGTAGTGCTTTCTTGTGTCATTCCTGAGACAAACATAGCAATGTGCGAAGGATTTATACCCCAAGTCCTACAGATATTTCAAGCCATTTCCATGATTTGTAGCATGTCTCCCTCTGGTTCAGGAGCCCAACAGAACAAAATTATCTGTGCACAAGCTGTCCTTGTAGTAGCAACCAAATGCAAGCAAGTTATCAGTGTGTTCCTTGCTTATCAAGAAATGCAATTCAGAAGGCTACAGGCAGGCAGGCAGGCAGGCACAAAGACTGACACATACTTCCTTTCTCTGAGGCAATAGGTCAAAGTCAGTGAGAAATGCATTGCAGAAAAGGCCATGAAAGGTGTTAGTTTTGTGGTCACCCTTTTGCTGAAGAAACGAGGAAGGAAGGAAGGAAGGAAGGGAGGGAGGGAGGGAGGGAGGGAGGGAGGGAGGGAGGGAGAATTGACGGCTGCTACTCCTCTTGTATTACTTTGGATTTTTTCAAAACCCGGTGTCCTTTTTGCAGAGCTATGCTTGTTATTGTTTGTTAACAATGGCAGCTTCAAATGTTTTCAGAAAGAATAAAGACAGGAGTGATGCAAATAACCTTGAGATGTGAAATGTGCTGATATTGCAAAAATGTCCCCAGTGTTCCAGGTTGGGGCTTATTTGTATTTCACTTGATTATTGTGCACAACGTGTTTATGGCTATGCATGTGTGCGTGTGTCCTTGAGTTTCTTCCTTGTGTGCTTTAAAACTCTTGTACTTGTGACTAGCTTGGAAGAAATCAGGTAATCATGATGTCAGTAGCCCAACTCTTGATGGCAAACTGGTGATTTAGTCCCTTGTCTAATGCCTAGAGTCTGACTATCTGTAGGCTTGTGTATGTGGGGAGAGGTCTGCACATGTATGCAAAGACTTCCACATGAGTGTGAACCATGATAATGAGGATTCCTGCTCATGCAGATGACTTCATATCTGAAGGACCTCTTCCTACAGATACATTCATTGACTTACAGGGAATGGGACATATCATCTTCATGACACCAATTGGTTGGACCACAGCTTACGTCACTCAGTTTTTGTCATACCTTAGACCTGACTACTATTCCTGAGCTCCGGCTAGAGTAAACCCATGAAACCAATTGTTGAACAATGAGTCAGCATGTAGACAAATTCTACTGAATCTGTAGATCAAATCTAGTTTGGACTAGCAATAGGATTTGGGCTTTAAGGTGCTTATGAATTACTTAGTTATGGTAGTTTGATACCAGTTTATCATTCTTGGATGCATATCATGGAATCCTGGAATTTGCGGTTTGGTGAGATATTTAGAAATCTCTCCTAGAAATCTCTAATGCTGTAGATCAGGAGGAGTACAGAATTCTAGTCCACCATCAAACAAAAACCAAACTAAAAACCTGAAGATTCTGCAGAATGACGAATGTACTCACGACAGTTATCATGGTATCATAGTGCTATGTAGTAGAGATACGGACTTAGAAGCCATTAGAAACAGCAGCAATTGTTTTGACAACCTCAGCATTATTTTTCATCCTGCACGCAGTTATGGATGGCTGAGAATTTTAGTTTCAGCTCATTTTTCAATCAGAATGTCCCCAAATTGGCATCATTAGAAAACACAAGATGGTCAATTTGGATGAAGCAGGATGGAGTCAGAAGAGTTGAAGTACAATCAAAGTGCTATAACTGTGTAGGTCAGATTAAGAGAAATCACAGATTCAGACTGTGATATTCTGATCTCTGTGGCTTAAATCTAATTCCTACTTTGAAGTGGAGGAGGCCCACTGACTCCATTGGAACTTGGTAAGCCTTTAAGTCTAGCTACCTGGCCAGTTGATAAGTCCAATTTTGTCCGAAGTAAACCAACTGATTATGAGAGTAGCCTCAATTCTGCTGGTTAATCTCAGCTAAAGTAGACCCAGTGAATCAATTGTTGAATGGTGAGTCAACAGCCACTGATTCAATTGATCTGCTTTAGTTGGGATTAACAATAGGATTCAGACCTTTGGTTTTGAAGGAGGCACAGCACGTCTGTTGCCAATCCATTCTCTTGAGTAAAGGGAGATTCCCATTCTGGGAGATGTGGGGTTATGGAAGATGCGGGAGAAGATGGTTTACTTGGTCAGTATATTGAGTTGTTCTGTGCCACAGTTCAAAGTTCAAACCAGCTTGTTAATAAACTGTCTTGTATCTGTTTTCAACCTTCTCAGCTTAATTTATGCTGGTCATAAAGCATTCAGGGCTGCACTCATGGACCTTTCAAGGATTGACTCTTCTGGGGAAAGAAAGCCCTGAAAAGTACACTATAACGGGTAAGAATGATGGAACATTAGAAGCAAAGCCATGCAGGAACCAGATCTATAATATCTAATTTGCCAGATAAAATATGAGAGTGGTGGTGAAATATGAGTCGAGAGAATAACTCCTTTTGATCTTGGAAAGATGGCATGTATAATGCTATGAAAATAAATGATGTAAAACACACACTCTTGTGTCGGAAATAATTTATGACTCTGGGACTTTGCTGATAGAGAGGGAGTCCTGATGCAAGCCTATAACCTAGCTAAACAAATAGTTAGGCTTAATCGTAACTAGATGAGAATTGCACATGTTTCATTCATGAAGCCGCTCCTATGCGTTTGACTGCATTTTGCCGGTGTTGCACATGGAGGCATTGATCTGATCTGGAAGCAGTAATTCTACAATGGGAAGAATTTGGATCCCTTATCTGATACATAAAATAGAGATTTATAGAAGAGTTTTTCCCCAGCTTGGCCTGGATAATAGCTGTTGGAGTTTTTAAAAGGTAAGCTTTTAAGACCTCATGGCCTGACCTTGCAAGGAGGGATGAAGCAATGACACAGGCATAATTAAGAGAACAGGAGGAAAGAGGTTTTTAATTGCTCCAAGCTTCTCTTTCCTTACTGTCATGGTATTGTTGTTTATTACCATTAAGTCAACTTCAACTTATGGTGATCCTATGAATTAGAGACCTCTAAGTCTTGTTGTCAACAGCCTTGCTCTGACCTTGCAATCTCAGGACTACAGTTTCCCTGATTGAGTCCTTGATTGTGCTGGTATGGTCAATGGCATATCAGTCTTATATCTGTGGCCTTTAGTGTTTCAAGTGAAAGGGTGGTGGCTGACATGAATACAAGTCTGGTCAAAGAAGTTCCTTGGCATAAGCTTTCATGGACTGCATCTACTTCATCACATGTCAGATCCGATCTACAAAATCTTATGCTACAAACTTCTTTCTTGCAGTTTCCAAAGGTGCTACACAGTCTCTTTGCAGACAGAAGGATTCACAGAATGAGAAAGAGTTCCTAAAAGAATAAGCCTTAGATGTCAAGCTGCTATTTCCTTTTTGCAAACAAGTGGGGGTATTCCCAATCTGTATTCATGAACTGAGAAATGTGGAATTCAGAGTGGTGTGGTGGTTTGATCGTTGGACTATAGCCCAGAGAACAGGATTCAATTTCCTGCTCAGCCATGGAAGTCCATTGGGTGACCTTGGACATGCCGTATACTCTCAGCCCAAGAAAATCTCATGATAGGGTTACATTTGGGTTGCCATAAGTCAGAAATGACTTGAAGGCACACAACAGCAACAACAACAGGGCAAGAATTATAATTTCTTAGCCAATTTCAATGAACCCAGTCCTTTGAAGCCTTAGCTTTCATTACTGTCCAGATCTCCGTTTTGCACTGAGATGGCTACTGAGCCACATACCTTGTATGTCCATTCCATCTCTTAGACCATGTTGGATTCCTCTTCAGGATCCTTCCCGGTTCAGTGGTTCTGCACACAGAATTAATTTCAAGGAACCAAATATTTATAACTTTTTTTTTTAACTAAACCCTGTGCTGACAGCATTCTGCTTGTTCTGTAACAATAGTGAAGCCTTCATTAGTGATCTCAGGCATGAACTGGGAATGGATTTAGTATATAGGAGGTGTGGGATGATTTGACTCTCCAGATGTTGTTGCATTGCAGCTCCCTTAGCTCTCACCATTGGCTATGCTAACTAAGGATGCTGTGGAAGGCAGTCCCACAACATCTGGAAGGTTAGCATGATTCCCATCCCAGTACAAAACATAGTTCCACACCATATGGTGGAGAGAATACATTTACAGGTCAGTACCGGTTAGATACCCATTTGTTGGCTAAACCACGACAAATATTTGCATCATGAAAGGAAGATGAGCAATAGCAGCTGATTGTATCTCTAACTTTAGATAAAATAGAGACGGAGCACAGTTAATTAACAGGAATTATGCAGTGACACACAGTTCAATTTCTTTCATGAGTTTTACCGTTATTTCCTGAATGCCATACGGCTCCTCTGCCTTAAGTGTCATTTTCATATGTGCAGATAAGAAATATAAAGTTATCTCTTTAATCAACATCTATTCATTCATTTCTTTGGAGAAAAAAATATATATTTGAAGAGAAATCGCCGGGTGTCAGGATTGTGTGGATGCTTGTCACAAAATTAGCAAAAGGATTGGGGTGAGGGTGGACTCATAAATGAGAGATGCGCAAAACACAGACGGTGATGAAAAGAGGTCATGGTATGCAAATATTTTAATGAGAAAATATGATCACATTTGACCTGGTTCTCTCTCCCTCTCACCCCAGTTTGTTTCTTCTACAATTGCTACATGATAAAGGCTGGCATTCAGTATTGCAGTTACTGATTCACAGCCTAGAATGATGGATTCTGTAATTTCTCTGTATGCTGTAAAATTATGTTGCCTTACTGTAAGATTACATAAATGCATAAATGCCCCTCCGGACAACCTCGATATCCAGCAGCCAGATTTGTTGAAAGATACGATCTTTGTGTAGCTCTCTTAATGCTGACCAGACACCTTGGGGGCGATTTCTCTCAACCTCTTCTCTTTGATTCCTCTCCACTAGGATGAGATCCATTGGGCCTTTCCTTTGATATGCAATGCATTGTTACATACTGCTCTAGTGTAGGTAGTCTAAAGTTCACATATAGTAAATCACTTTTTGATTGCTATCACGTTTAAGCAAATAGAGCCCTGACTTGGCAGCATGGCTGAAGCCACATTCAGATTTTACCTGATTTTAAACATATAACACATAGTGGCCTGTAACATGTGATGGGCCATTTCCACACAGCACTCTTATAGCACAATTATTCCACTTTCAACCTCCTATGGACTCCTGGGGTTTGCAGTTCCAGGAGGGGCTGGCCGGCCCCTTCTGAAACTGCAAACCCCAGGATTCCATAGGAGGTTGAAAGTGGAATAATCATGCTATAAGAGTGCCGTGCGGAAATGGCCATTTTCATCCAAGCCTTATGTTACATGAAGGGAGGGACATTGAGAATTCCCAGCCAGATTGCTCTTTGGACTCAGTTAACTGCAAACCCCAGGATGTTGAAAGCGGAATAATAGCACTAGAACAGTGTAGAGCTGAAATGGCCTGGGAGAAGAAGCAGATATAGAGGTAGATCCACAAAACGGTTGCACAAGGTGACTATTCAGTAGAAAGTTGGTACAGTGTAACCATCATGTAGGTGTAGATTTACACTATGCAAACAGGTTTCCAAGTTCTGGCAGTCGATTGTAGAAAAAGCAACCCATCCTTTCCATTGTACCCAGATGCACTCTTGCGTGGCACCAAGACAGATGAGAAGTAGGGGCGGGTGAAAGGAAACTGGCTGGCTAGACCTTGATTAGTCTTGGCTTCAATTAAGGCCAGACTGCAAATGGAACATATTTCATGACAGATCACTGAAAAAAGCAAAAAGCATTGGGAAGCAAGAAGAAAAAGTAGAATGGAAGAAGCATGGCTCTGGAGATCAGCCGTAATAGAGTTTGACTCTAAGCTGATATTAAACTTTATCTCCTTAATGACAATTAGAAGCAGAGACTGTAGGGATAACTTTCTGTCTGCAGCTGGGAATAAATCTTGGCAGTTTAAAGACATCTCCTTTGCTCAAATGAATGGATGAATCTGAAGAGACAGAGGTTTTGGGGCTGTAAGAAATAACAGTTCTTTTAGACAAGTCTTTTTGCAGAAAACACTCCTCAGCCCAAAAGCTCTTTGACCTCAGTAAACTGCAAGCCCCAAAATTCCACAGGATGTTGAAAGTGGAATAAATAGCACTATACCAGTGTAGGGTGAAAATGGCCTCAAGAACTATTGGGCTTATAGCGCCTTATAAGCTGTAACCTTGCAGCAATGTTTGCTGTCTCTCTCTCTTATCATTGGCCATTTCCGCACGAGACTGTTATAGTGCTTTGATTCCACTTTCAACATCCTATGGAATCCTGGGGTTTGTAGTTTCGGGAGGGGCCCTCTGGCCCCTCCCGAAACTGCAAACCCCAGGATTCCATAGGATGTTGAAAGTGGAATCAAAGCACTATAACAGTCTCGTGCGGAAATGGCCAAAGTTCATTAAAATAACATTCCTCCATTTCCAGTGCACTATTTTCTCATTTGGCTCCATCATCCCTTTCCAGCCCCTTTGTTCAAAGCACTATATGGTATTAGGTGGCATTACATAGCATGGCATTACATGATATCAGACCTCAAAGAACTACATGGCATTAAAATGCACAGCAAGGAGAGCTAAGCTGAACTGACACCTATATTTTCATTCTCTTTATATCTATAAATGTTTTATGTTTTTTCCTTTCCTTTTCTTAATTAAGTTAATTAAAAAAATAAAAGAGAAGAGAAGATAAATCTGGCAGACTGGCCCATTCAGGAAGAGATCTTGCACTTTTTGTTCTTAAAAGCCTAGATTTGAATCTCTTTGTAGTCATCTGAGTTTTTGGTGTTAGATCAAGGTTCCCAGCTTGTCAATCCAGGACTCTTCTCACCACGTTTCTTGAGAAACTTGATTTTCAAGCACTTCCCCCTTCCCCCAATTTTGTTTTCAAATACTGGTCCCATCCCTGATGTCCCCTACAAGATGTTTTTTGGGGTACAAAAGGCACAAAGAAGTATTTTGCCCAGATCTAGACTCTTGCAGTGTGCAAACCCTTCTTTCAGAGCAACTAGATCCATCTTCATAATGGGGATCTCTTTTCAGGAACAGCAACCAAAGGCAGTTCTGCGATCAGCCATTATGCAGAATGTCAATGGTCTAATCAGAAGCAGGCTGGGAGCTTATTAAACCTCACACCCGGCAGATGATATATTGTAATGCAGATTCTCTTGGTGCTCAACAATGTACTACCACCAGTGGGGGCCATCCATTTCAGCCATTGCTATGCAAATCATTGCAATTTGCAGCCTATTTCCATTGCAGAGTCTAATTTCTCATTGAGAACCAAATAATTTACAGCAACAGGCTGATTAGGGAAAGCATGTGCATGCTATACCGTAATAAGTCTGCAGAAATGGTAGGCAAGCCACCATACTGATGACTTTTCCCCCCTTTAATTGAATCAAACACAGGGAATTTATGGAAATGTGATTTCTCATTTTCCTTCCAGTTGTGCTCTATGTATGTTGAAATAATTCAGGTTTAGCAAAGTGGGAATGCATTGGAAGCCAAGTCAGCAGCCCCATGCATGCTAACCCCAGAGTAAACCCTGCTTATCTTTGGTACAAAAGCCACATGTTCTTCTCCATTAATCATAAGCTTTTTGTCTCAAGATATTCCTTTTTAGAGGGGGTGTGGTGATGGCATTGCTATTATTCAGGTTTCACTGGAGAATTAGGGATACAAATCAAGACAGAGCTTGTCCCTACCAGCTATATATGGGTGTATTTCATACTTGTACAAGAAATAACCTCTTTCACAGGCAGGAATGGAAAGAAGATTCACTGGTACTTGTTTCCTCAATAAAAAATGAGTTTCCCAACACTTTGTGAAGATAAACCTGTTTCCTGTATGGAAAAAGCTGTTTTCTGTTCAAATTGACCATGTGCAAATTTTGTGCAGAATATATCCTAAATTACGAATAAATTTCAAAAACTTCTTGCAGTAGGGGGCAAATTTCTAAAACTGTTCATTTCCTGCTTCAAGATGAAAATTAGAAAGAATCCAGAGCTGGCACTGATCAGCTTTCCATGGGGAAGGCATTCCACAACTGGGTGCCACAGCAAAGAAAGAAGGGCCTTATCACATATTGACACTGTAGGGTGGTCCCACTGGTGGGACACAGAGAAAACCTCACCCAGAAAATCTCAGCCCTCAGGCAGACGGGGAAAGGGAGTCTTTCATGTACAGAAGTCCAAAGACATTTATGAAGAATTGCTATAATTCTTTTTGTACGAATCAGTGAGGGCAAAGTGCTGCTCACAACTTACAGATTGTTCCCGGTGTGCCTTGACAACAAGCTACGCACCCTGGGCTCTGCATCGTATTGGCCCAGCAAGATGCTGCCAAAGTCTATACCTGTCACCCACTGTGGACTGTACCAGTTCCCCCATATATCAGAACAAAGGAACCCAGAAGTCCAATTCCTCTTTTGTAAGGCCCTTTTTGGGATTTCTGCATTAGGAAAACAAGGCACAGGGGCATTTATGTAGTCTCAAAGGAGACTGACCAGTCCTGCAAACTTCCAGCAACATCAATACTTGTTTTTCAGACAGATTTGTTTTCAGTGGCAGGGGTTAGTGGGTACATGGGACTTGCAAAAACATCTTTGTGTCACTTGCGTCCTGTGGGTTCTCATCCCAGTCATAAGCTAAGAAGAACACATATATTGCATTTTTTTTTCTTTAGTGTGGGTTAATTTTCTATTCCAAAGAGAACTCAAGCATTCTTGCTGATTAGCCAATTTATCCTCCATGTTCTCCTTTGAATAAAATATTCTCTTGTTTATTTAGATCTTGTTTGTCTTCAGCTTACAACCTTTAAATATGGCCATGGTGGGCATCCTTCCTTCCTTCCTTTAAAGAGAAACTGAATAAGGTGTAGCCATTTACTTCCTGTATGACTAGCTGTGATAAGAATTTATTACAGGGCCTCGGGGAAATGTTGTAACATCTATTAAAAAAAAGTTACCATTAATTTCATGGAATTAGAACATCGATTTAATTTGGCCTCCTTTAATTGATGTTAGGTAGCTTGGGAACCAGTGTCCTCACTTTGCAAATGCACTTAATCACTTCTTGCTGCAAAAAACCCCCTGAACATTATCTGCCCAGTTCACCCACCCAACCCATGTACCTTGTTGCCCCTAAGAGTTCTCTGGTTAAGTCTCTAAGCAGTGGATTCCCCCTGCCAACATTTCTTCTAAAGAACAGTAGTAGTAATAATACTTACTCATGTTTGGAAACAGAAGGATTTGTGTTAAATGATCTTTATGTATTGTGCATATGCTCAGATGTGTGTGTAAATCCAGCTTGATTGAGTTCTTCCTTTTCTTCACAAAGAAACATCCCCATGCCTTGTTACCAATCCCCTGCAATGGGAATTATGGTTACATCTTGCTCTGCAGTGGGAATTATGGAATCTCTTTTTTAGCAATAGAGGAGGAAGGAAAGAAACACCAGGGTGGCTGTCACCTTCCCATAAACAATGGATGCTTCTAGATATGTTTTTAAGGTCTTTTATTGCCGCTAAAGAAAGAAAAAATATTATGAGTCCTGGGATCCCTGGTTACACCAAAGACCATACAACTGAGAGGGTATCAAGAACTACATAGTTATAGGAGTTTGATAATGTAGGATCTGGAACCTGTAGGATTTGGAAGCTAGAATCCTGTTGCTGGCATACACAGGTGCAAGTTCTCTTGCAGATGCAGTTGCACGTTTTTGACTGTCGCACGACAGAAGCAATCTGTTCACAGTTTCAAAAACGGCAGAGTTTGACAAGTGTGACCATTCCACATGGGCCAAACCCCTGTTCTTAATTGCAACTAATATAAATCTGTTGGATCAGATGGATTCATCAATGTGTTGGCTCAGCATTCAGCAATTGATCCAATGGATCTACTCTGCTTGGGACTGACCAACAAGATTCTACCCATACAGTTGCACGTTCTTGGAAGGCATGTAGTGATTCATCCATGCCTTCGATGTACCACAGTGTATCATGGCTGTTTTGCACAAACATCTACTGTGTGGTCCTCATTGTCAGATAGACAAGTACTTCCACAATGTGACTGTTCACCAGAAGGGTGGGACAGTCCAGCTACAATGTAAGAACATCAGCAGAGATTTACACTATGTGAGTACAATGTAAGGTCTTAGCCAGAGTCTGCTAGAGGGGAAACCTGTCTGCTAGATGGCAAACTGTGGTGTACTACCTTGAACTATAAGTCCCAGAGCTTTGCAGCTGAGAATTCAAAGCCTCCCACCAAACTAAAAAAAAAATAAAAAAATAGAGGATTCCATCAGATGGAGCCATGGCCCTAAAAATAGTATGAAAGTAATATAAATGTGCACATAAACTCTGAGAATGTGTAAGGTCACCCCAGCGTCTTTTCCCCCAACTAGAAATGGTCTATCTCATTAGGAGCTGGGCCTCAGCTTTGATGTGTGTATAGCATGGGTTTTGCTTAGAATGGGCTTCAGAGAAATTTTTCTATTTGAGCATAACTTGTACCCTTGCCATCCATCCCAACACCACCGTAAACCAAAGGGTGGGAAGAATAGGTTTTGTGGGAAACCTCAAACAAGCCAAACATGCCTTTGAAACCTTGCAGTGAATTTTGATTTTTATTTTTGGCAGGAAAAGCCAAGTCATTATAGTTGCTGTTTGTGTGCTGAGAAATGAAGTAAAAGAAACAACGGCCACAGATCTTGCAATGAAATGACACAAGAAAGGGCAGCGGGTGGAGGAAATCACAGTGCTTCCAGCAGCTAGTTATATCTCATGGTGGCAGTTGTTGTTTTTTTGTTGGATGCTGAACTCCAGCAAAGCGCAAAAATGAGCAAACAGTGATGGAACAGCTCTGAAAATAATACTGTTGTGAGTCTGACAGCCTTGCTTAGCTGGGAAGCCAATGTTTTGCCTAAAGTGTCACCTAATAGAAGGCATGCCAAACAAAAGAAACTCAGTGTGCTCTAATGTTTCTCTGATGGACCATTCAGCTGCAAAGTAGAATTTTCTAATGATAGGCTCAGCTCTGGTTTCTTCATTGATTGCACCAGGGATGATCAATTTCTACCCTCTATAATTCAAAAATCCGCTCCCTAATTTTTCCCACATTCCCATCCCTGCTTTCCTAAAGTTGTTGTTCTGTAACTTCAAATTGTTTCTGGCTTAAAGTCAGAAAACTTATCATAGGGTATTCTAGGCAAGATTTGTTCAGAGAAGGTTTGCCATTGCCTTCCACTGAGATTATGAGACCGTGACGTGTCCATGGTCACCCAGTGAGTTTCCCCTAGCTGGGAAAAGATGCAAACTCTGGTTTTCCAGAATCCTAGTCCAACATTTATAACACTTTATCTTACTTTCTCTCCTTTCTTATCTGTCTCCAAGTCACCTCTGGCAAATGGAGATCCTAACTTTGGTTTTCTTGGCAAGATTCAGAGAGGATTTGTCATTGCATCCCTTTGAGGCTGAGAGTGTGACATTCCCAAAGTCATCCTATGAGTTTCTGTGGTTAAGAGAGGTTTCAAACCCACATCAGCCAAAGTCCATGGCCATTTCCGCACTACACTGCTATAGTGCTATTATTCCACTTTCAACCTCCTGTGGAATTCTGGGGTTTGTAGTTTACTGAGGCCAAAGAGCTCTCTGGCTGAGAATTCTCAATGCCCTTCCCTAAACTACAAATTCCAGGATTCCATATGATGCTGAAAGTGGAATAATAGCACTATAACAGTGTAGTGAGGAAATGGCCCAGGTCTAACACTCAAACTACTAAGCAATGCTGCCTCACACTTCTAGACCTCAACATTTTTTTTTTATTAAAAACAAAAACATCCCAAATTTACCATCTTCAACCCTTGTGTGAAATACTGTATTTGCTGGCACACGAGACTCACCTTTTTTCCTGAAAAATACTGTTTGAAAATGGGCTGTGTCTTATATGGTAAATAGTATTTGCCAATGTATAAATGGGCTGTTTCTTATACACAGGTGTGTCATACCCTGGTAAAAAATGTGAACTCATGGAGTTCACATTATCCAACTAAAATTTCCATTTTGCATCTCCTAAGTATGGCAATGGGATGAAGTGCATCTCATCTTTTAAAAAACTGTATGTTTCCAATAGTTGTGCGATAGCTTTTGATGAAAAGAAAATGTGAATAAAACTGGATGTTTCAAAAACAGATGCAGTTCAAAATGTGTACATCTGAAAAATGTTCATTCACTCAATTGAATTGATGAGAATATTGTATGATATGGATTTCTAGACTTAGACTGTCATAGTGCTATTATTCCACTTTCAACATCCTATGGAATCCTGGGGTTTGCAGTTTAGGGAGAGGCTTTTGAGGCCCCTCTCTAAACGACAAAGTCCAGGATTCCATAAGATGTTGAAAGTGGAATAATAGCACTATAATGGTCTAGTGTGGAAATAGCCTAAGTAGCTGAGCTAGGATACCAGCAATAATCATTAACTAAGTTGCAGCCCTCGTTCTCCTCCAGGATCTGTGGGTTCATATCAGCATTTGTAAAGATTTCATTCCTTAAGCATCAATAGATTCATCAGTCCATTTTAAAAAAAAAAAAATCACCATTCTTTAATACGTTCCCTAATTTACTAATTTCTATGGAAACCTTGAATGTCGCTTTAAAATAGATCAAATAATTGTTGCAGTCATTATGTCAAGGCAACAATCGCTTCCTCTTCCATCAGAGAGGATGCTTAAATGATTTTGTAAAAGGAACAAAATTGCAGAGCAGACTGTGGCACAGAAGTGGAACAGAGCTGTCACCGGGAATCGCGTGCAGACGGCCAATCTGTGATAAGTTGTGCCAGCCAGCTTTATCAAACTAATCTAACAAGACTTGGGTGAACATTGAGCCAACAGAAGTACTAGAGAACAAGGTATATTGACATTGTTCTTGATGTTGTGTGCATTCAAGCCATTTCCAGCTTATTCCAATACTAAGGTAAATCTATCAGAGGGTTTTCTGGCACTGAGAGTATGTGATGCATCCAAGATCACCCAGTGGGTTACCAAGGGCAAGAGAGGAATCAAACCCTGGTTTCCAGGGTTGTTGTTCAATGCTTATACCACAACACCATGGTGGATCTTGAAGGTATTGTTGTTCTTGCCTTCATTTACAGCAACTCTATGGCAGATCTATTGTGGGATTTTCTGGGGCTGAGAGTATGTGATGCACCGAAGGTCATCCAATGGGTTTCCATGGCTGAGCAGGGAATCTAACCCCGGTCTCCAGGGTCGTTGTCCAACACTCAAATCCACTACACTACAGTGACTCTATATTGCATAAAATCATAGAATCATAGAGTTGGAACAGACCCCAGGGGCCATCCAGTCCAACCTCCTGCCATGCAGGAACACACATCAAAGCACTCCCATCCAGCCATCCAGCTTCTTCTTAAAAAGAAAGAGACCCCACCACATTTCATGGAGGCAGCAGAATATTCCACTGCTGGACAGCTCTGACCGTCAGGAAGTTCTTCCTGAGGTTCAAGTGGAATCTCCTTTCCTGCAGCTTGAATCCATTGCTCCTTGTCCTAGTCTCTGGAGCAGTAGAAAACAAGCCCACTCCCTCCTCGACATGACATCCCTTCAAATATTTAAACATGGCTATTGTGTCCCCTCTTAGGCCCTTTCCGTACCTTAACTTTCTCTGGCACTGAGGTGCAGGGATCACGCAAGTAGCCTCCGGTGAGAGGCTCTCGCATCCCTGCTGCTTTGGATCCTCAAGTCAGAGGCCCCTCCTTAAACTGCAAACCTCAGGATTCCATAGGATGTTGAAAATGATATGATAGCATTGTAACAGTCTAGTGTGGAAATGGCCAATGTCTGAAAAGGTCTAAAAGTTTTCCATGTTGTGCTTCACCTATCCCTACCAGATCTAAGGCTCTTCAAGCATTCCCTATTTCACTCTTTTTTTATATGCACACACACATCCCTTTGAAACACCTTGGAAGAAAAATGTCCTACGTTTCCAACTTCACACTGCTGAATTATTTAAATTCCTTTTAAAGGATTTTTTTAAAAAAGGGGAAAAAAAGCCGGGAAATGGAACATCATATTAGAAGGAATCTGTGAACAGTTCAGTCTAGTCACACAGCTAATCTTAGATCTATCTTTGAAGTGCAGATTTTATTTGTTCTAATGTTCATTGCAAGCCGGAGCTCATCTGCATTCCTCCCTCTGGATACGGGTGGCTCCAAAGTCAAACCCATTGATAATGTCTTCCCAGAGCGAAGGACACGTTCATGGTGAAAATATGAGCTGTCCTGTTTTAATACTAATGACACCTTTAGAAAGCTGGAGCTATTTTGGGATTGTTCCACAGCACCTGGAAAGATCTGTTTCTTTCTCAGTACTTTTAAATCCTAAAATAGGGCATAAGAGAGGAACACAGGGACTCGGTCACTTGACAGCGGCCGTTCCGCGGGGCTATAAGCAGAAAGGGGAGGGGGAGGCAAGACCACACCGTTCACTGTGTCATATCAAATCATAGCTTCCATACAGCTTTCTGGCCTATATCGATATCTGTCTGCATCTACTTGTATGTGTATCGATCTCTGTCTACATCTATCTGTACCTATCTGTATATCTATGAGCTTTTTCGCACTTGGCGAAGAAAACGCCCTGTTCTGTTACTTACCAGACTGGCGGGCTCCCTCGAAGGATCCGGACTGATCCGGAGCAGTGCGTGGCCACGCTACACACTGCTCCGGAAACAAAAACGGTGGCTTCCAGTTGGTGGAGGCTCTCCACCAACCGGTGAAGCTCGCCAGCCTAAAGCCCATCCCCGTAAGATCTGCAGGCTCGTGCTGGTGCGAGCCTGCAAATCTATACTGGAGTGCAGCCACAGAGCAGGGTGTGCCGCACTGCTGAAAGACCTGTTTTAAGCGGTCCTTCAATAGCACAGCGAGTGACCACTTCTGGTCGTTCCAGAGCGGACTGAAGTCCGAAACTACAGAAAGTAGTACGGACACAGTCCACCTCCAAGTGCAAATGTCCTTGCTGGAGGATGCTTTGCCCCGTTGCAAAAACAAAGTGTGGAAAAGGCCTATATCTATGGCCATTTCCGCACTGCACTATTATAACGCTATTATCCCACTTTCAACCTCCTGTGGAATTCTGGGATTTGTAGTTTCCTGAGGCCAAAGAGCTCTCTGGATGAGAATTCTAAATACCCCTCCCTAAACTATAAACCTCAGAATTCCACAGGACGTTGAAGGTGGAATAATAGCACTATTACAGTGTAGTGTGGAAAGATGTATATGTACATCTGTATCTATTTCTAATGATCAATCTTATCTATCTATCTCATCTATATGTCCTTCCTTCTATCCTTTCTTCCATTTAGGAGGAATTTTTATTTTTTTATTTTTTTATTTTTTTTTATTTTTATTTATTTATTTTATTTTATTTTTATTTTATTTATTTATTTTATTTTATTTTTATTTTATTTTTTTATTTTTATTCTTACTGTTATTTTTAAAAAATATGTTTATATTGTGCTACAGTAGGCTCTTCAATAGAATTGCTCTTTTAATTTTGGTAGGATTTGTTGGTTCTTTTGGAATGTCATTTTTTTAAAAGCTGCATTCCATTTTAACATATCCTATGAGCCACCTTTGGTCCATGTTGGGAGACAGTTGGGGCAGAAGTTAAAAATATATACAAATAAACTCTCTTCCTTTCCTTTCAGAAAACTCCAATCAATTCCGCGGTGTTGGGTTCTGCCCATAATCACTTTAATTTATCGTCGCTGCCTCCCTATCTAGAATCCCACACTCTTTTCATCTATCCCTCAGTGTAGTTACTCTGCAGGCAAATAAATAAAACATAGGCATTTGATTTTCATATAAACAAGCAAGCGGCAGGATTAAACTGGAGCCTGTTTTTTCCCCTCCCTTCCAGGCAATCTTCCATAACCACAAGACACGTCCCCAGCCAATAATGGCTCTCCTTCCCTGGCCTTGGGGTACACCACACCGAGCATCCAACTTTTGCTTTGCTCTGCCTATCCTTCAGCCCCATTATGCAGGATCTAATTGATTTGATCGCTAATTTGGAGACAGGCAGGGAATGCAAACACAGGCGTGATTTCTTTGTGGCAATTCTGAGCTGTCTGCTTGGCAATACTGGTTATTTTTTCCCCCGACTCCCCACCTCCCCATGAGCTGCAGTAAGCTCCAATTTTTTATGTAGAGGGAGAGGAATTATACCTGCTTTTCATGTTAAGATGCTGGCACACAGCTGAGAAAACAATTATAGCCCTTCCCTTAGCTCCGGATTCTGCAAGGAGACTTATTCCAGTAAAATCTGCAGGAAGGGACTTTGCATTCTCCTCCTTCTCCGAGCTCTCACAGGAAATTCATCAAAGATGCTGATTTACAAGGAGTCCAATTTAGAAGAAGAAGCAGAAGAAGCCTGGGGTGGACATCCAGCCAGCCTGCTATGTTCATTTTTATTTTGCGGAGGGTACCACTGTAAAGGAGTGACTTGTCTTTTATTCTTTATCCTTTGGTGGGGGGCAAATCCAGGTCTCCTTGCTTCACAAGATCACACACATCTAACAAAAAAGAATATCCCTCTGGTTCTTTTGGCTTTCCTGGAATTGATGACAAGTTCCTTGGGCAATGTGGGGTGTCCCTTTACTTCCATTCATTATTGATTTCTGAAAGACCTTCATCAATAGCATGTGCAAGGCGCATTTCAAAGATGTGCTGTGAAGTATATACATTGTGCACACAACAACCACAGTGGCCTCCACCCTCAACCACAGCAGACACATTGAATTAACAGGATTTACATTTATGCTGACTCCCTACTTGATAGTTGATTCAATGGGATTTCCCCAGTGAAGTGTTTTGAGCATTGGGCTAAGACTTTGGGAGACCAGGGCCATTTCCACATTGGACTGTTACAGCGCTATTATTCCACTTTCAACATCCTATGGAATCTGGGCTTTGCAGTTTAGGGAGGGGCAGGTCAGCCCCTCCCTAAGCTGCAAACCCCAGGATTCCATAGGATGTTGAAAGTTGAATAATAGCTCTGTAACAGCCCAATGCAGAAATGGCCCAGGGTTCCAATTCCTCCTCAGCCATGGAAACCTACTGGGTGTCTTTGGGCAAGTCACAAATTCTCAGCCTCATTGGAAGGCTTTGGCAAACATCTTCTGAATAAATCTTGCCAGGAAAATCCATAAGTCAGACTTGACTCGAAAGTCACATAACAGCAGCATCAAAAGCTCTAGTGGGAAACTAATGAATAGGATTCCAACCAAGGTCATTTCTGCATCATGCAATGGGGTTAGTTTGTGAGGTTTGGCAGCCTTTGAGCCAAAAAAGTGGAGCCCCAGGGCCTCACATAGGTTGCAGTCCAGCCCTTGCCCACTTCTGATGTAAAGGTAGAATAGTATACCAAAGTTTCTCAAACTAGGGGTCCATTCTTTTTTTGAATTAAAACTGAGATGCCTCCTCAAAGAAGAAACCTTCTCTGTCTCCTGGACTGATCACACGAAATCATAAGAAGAATGGTTATTTCCCCTTAAAACAAGTTGAGATTTCCATACACACATTTTAACAGAGTTAATCTCCTTAATTTAATCCACCATGATGTACAGGCTTCGGTGATAATAACCTTAACATTCACCCTCACTTTTTAACTCACTTGTGAACAACCAAGGCCATTTCCGCACTACACTCTTATAGCGCAATTATTCCACTTTCAACCCCCTGTGGAATTCTGGAGTTTGTAGTTTCCTGAGGCCAAAGAGCCCTCTGGCTGAGAATCCTGAAGGCCCCTCCCTAAACTGCAAGTCCCAGGATTCCATAAGAGGTTGGAAGTGGAATAATAGCACTGTAACAGAGTAGTGTGGAAATGTGCCAAGTACAAAAAAAAAGTCAGGATGAATTTATATCTGTTTAGAGTTAACTGACTTTAAGCGATATCATGCATCAGTACAATGATTCTTTTTTTTTCTTATGAAAAGGAGAAAGAATGAATCGAATTCCTCCAGCAGGCAGAATCAACCGAGTTTCGTGGAATGGCACCTTTTTAGTTTTCTAGAGAGCTGTTCTTGTCAGGGAAATAGCTCTTATTTACTGTACGATTGCATTCACTTTGAGAACTAATGCCTTGTATTCAAGTCAGTGAGCAACCACCCTGCGTTGTGTTGTAGTGGCAGGTTGATTTAGGTGAGGGGCTTCTTCCCCCCACCTCCCCTATAGATCTGTACATATGTCACCTTCGGGCAAAAGATGAGCTAATAGAATTGAAATTAATGTAATTGGCAGAAGGTCAGCCAGGGAGCTGTCTTCGTCTAGGGCTTCCTGAGCAGCCGGACTTGATTTCTTTCCCCATATTGCTCAATTAGTATGCAGGCAAAGTTATTGTGCCTCAACAGAATAATTGGATCATTCAAATATCTCCAAGCCCTGGTGTATCTACAAAGGCTGAACAATGATTAGATCCTGCCTGTTCATCTCAGCAAGGCTTGAAATCCTTCCCACTGTGAAAAACTAATTTTCAGTGGGAATTTATTAAATAAGAAATCTGTATGCCACTTTACCTCGTAAGCATTACCGGCAGAATACAAAGATTTCCCTTGACTTTGATGTATGCACTTCATGGTTGCCTTTTTTCTAAATATCATTGTTTTCTGGTGCGTTTTGCAATTTGGCGAAGCGGGAAGGGGTGGAATCCCTTTCTTTGCAGCAGGTCCAGAGTGGCAAGCTGTTTACCTTTCATCATGAAGAAAGTCATTGATCTGAAGGGGAAGCGCATGGGATGAGCTGAACAGGAAGCAGTTAAAGGGAATATTGTGACATGTACCTCTGGTGAAGTTGCCAACTAAGGCCATTTCTGCACTGCACGGTTTTAGTGCTGTTATTCCACTTTCAACATATGTGGAATTCTGTGGTTTGCATTTTAGGGAGTGACCTTTGGAATTTTCAGCCAGAGAGCTCTTTGGTCTCAGGAATCTCAGAATTCCCCAGGATGTTGGAAGTGGAATCATAGCACTATAACAACCCAGTGCAGAAATGGCCTACAACATTAAGGAGAATCCTATATTAGTTTGTTGTTGTTTTTTACAGTTGTGATTTATTCTGCATGATACCATTGCACATTTTTCATGTGCAGAGAACAATATTTTTTTTGTAGTAAATAACATGGTGTATTAAACAACAGTATTGTTGTTGCATTCCTTCAATTCGTCTCTGAGCTATGGGGAC
This sequence comes from Ctenosaura bakeri, assembly GCA_948474755.1. Lineage (NCBI taxonomy): Eukaryota > Metazoa > Chordata > Lepidosauria > Squamata > Iguanidae > Ctenosaura > Ctenosaura bakeri. Next base: position 147,754 of record CAOLHI010002437.1, on the reverse strand, counting down.
TCTAAGGAGAACCTATCACGGGGTTTTCTGGGGCTGGGAGTGTGTGACTTGCCCAAGGTCACCTGGTGGGTTTCCATGGCTGAGCAGGAAATCAAAACCTCGTCTCCAAGGCTGTAATCCAGTGCTCAAACCACTAAACTACACCGACTACAAACCACAGTCTAGAAAATAGTATCTTTTTCAGGAAAGAAGTTTTCTGCACAAAAGGCAGTATATTTCTTTTGTTGTTGCTTAACAAGCAGGAACGCAAAGCTAAAACGCTCCTAAGAGATGGCCATCTCTCCTCTGTTTAAAGGTGAATAAAGAATAAGATCTCACCACTCTTCCTGAGGGAGTCTTTTCCACTGTTGAACAGCTCGTGTAATATGGGTCCACTGAGATGGATCCTATCTTCTGAAGCAGTGGAAAACAAACTCAATCCACCTTCAACACGGCAGCCCTTCGTATATTTAAACCTGACCTTCATATCACTTCTCAGTCTTCCTTTCTCCAGGTTAAGCACACCTTGCCTTCTAAGCCATTCCTCATAAGACTTGGATCATCTTGGTTGTCTTTCTTTGGACACGTTCTGGCTTCTCAATATCCTTCTTAAACTGCAGTGTCCATACCTGGATGCCAGGTAAAGTCTGACTAAAGCAGAAAAGAATTCTGCTATTATACAAACACCGAAACATCATCCCAAAATACATGCTCATAGAAACTGTATCACTGTCACAATGCAATCATCTAAAAGTTAGTTGAAAATGAATTCTTCCCATTGACAGGTATCATATCCACCTGGCAAGAAATCTCAGCTTGTGCTGACAGATGCTATGTGTGCAATCGAGTTTTTTATTTGATAAGCATGATTGTGTATGCATTCATCTTGATTATTCTCGCTCCACTAAAACGTACATAAGACAGATAGCTTTTATGTATCTTAAGAGTTGAATCCTATGTACCTAGCATAAAGCTGTTTTACAGCGAGCTGAGCCAATAGGGTGCAATGTTTAAGAGCGCCAAGCTAGGAGAAGACTTGAGTTCAAATTCTGCTCTGCCTTTAAGCTTGGTGGATCAATATCACAATGCTTTCAGACTTCACAATGAGAGGTAGAGAAGTCTCATGAACCCATTTATTCAAGGGAAGGACTCTGAACTTTGTTCGGGAACCTCCTAATAAGAAGGTACAACACTTTGACTTCCAGTTTCCAGCAGAACCCCCTTCTGCAAGCTGTTCAGAAGGCAAAGACTCCAATATCAGACAAGGAACGTTTAACAATCCAGTCACATCTTTGTATGTATGTCTGTGGTGAGAGGCAGGGCAACCACACAGCAGTCTTGTCAGCTCACATAAGACGCTCAGATGGGCTTAGCTCCCTGCTGAGACAATACTTGCCTGTAAGTATCCCGTCAGGAAAAAGCTTCTGTGGTCTGGAAACACTTGGAGCTGCCCAAGTTCTCTCCTGCCTTCTCTTTGCATCAGAGAGTTTCTGGATTGAGGTTGTCTCCCTTGGCTGGACTTGACCAGTCTAATCTAACCTCGCCTAAAGTAACTTGACAGTTACCTTGATTTAACCCCAGCAAATGCTAATAGCTTCCCAAGGAGGGAATAAGACAGTTGGTTGGCCACTCAGCCTAGTCTACACTACAAGTTTCTTTCAAGGATAAAATGAGAGAGGAAGACAAAGCATGCATGCTTCTCTAAGCTTCTCCAGGGAAGGTACAGAACAATAGGCAAATGCGTGAAAATGGGTCCATCTAAGCTCAGACTTATCTATACAGTTTACCCTCCACATTTGCTAGGGTTAGGAGCACAGGATTCCTGTGAAAGTGGGAAAACTCTGAATAACTCTAGGCCCTCCAAACCATAATTAATACAAAAAAACAACAACATGGTTACTATATTCAACCCACCATGGATTGCTTCGAGGCATCAGGGTTCCTTCATAAGGCAGAAGTGGGTGGCTGGTGGGGCTTCCTGCCACCTCCCCTGCTGCCCCACACCATTCTTAATAGGGACTTACAAGCCTCCTTTGCAGTTTTTCAGTCTCATGAGACTTGCAGTCCCTACTAAAAGTGCATAAGGAAGCAGCAGAGGTGACAGCAAATAAACTGTGAATAATCAAATCTGCAAAAGTGAAACCCACAAATGTGGAGGGTTGACTGTACTGGGTTAGTACCAGTTTTCCAGATCTCAACAGTTGTTACCAGGTATCCTTTTAAAGAGAGATGGGCCCAGATGCCTTCTTCATACAAGGACATGAACTCTCCAGACCCGTCTCCCCATTTTTAGCAAAATTAAACATTTTGTTTAAGTCTGAAGTCAACAAGAAGTCCATGGAACTGAAACACTAGCATTCCACAAGGATCAGGAAAAAAACATTTGCGCTTAGATGCTAGCAGCTAGTGCCAACTACTTTCATCCAGGTTGTTATATAGAACCCTACACTAGTACTTGACAGGTGAGAGGGCAAAAACAGATATTGGTCACGGAGCACAAGGATGTTGAAAGGAAAGCTCATCACTTAAAATTAGTCGCTGTACTTGTGTATTTCTGAGTATATCTTTTACAACAAGGGACAGTTGATGGGGAAGGAAGTGATACTCAGGTTTATAGATCAAAACCTGGCATTTTGTCTTAGCATCAAAACCTGATTGGTCAAAAGTTACAAAATTATTTAAAAGGGGGACATATTTCTTATTTGAATATGACAGGAGTTTTCTCCCTGAACAGCAGAGCTTGTTTAGTGGGGAGTGAAGTAAGGATGCAATTCTTCACATTTTAAAATAATATAATAGTCATTTCCGCCCTACACCGTTATAGCGCTATTATTCCACTTTCAACCTCCTGTGGAATTCTGGGATTTGTAGTTTACTGAGGCCCAAGAGCTCTCTGGTTAAGAATTCTAAATGCTCCTCCCTAAACTGCAAACCCCAGGATTCCATAGGAGGTTGATAGGGGAATAATAGCACTATAACAATGTAGTGCAGAAATGGCCAATGAGTAATTTTACCAATTTTCTTCCCAATCTGGATGGATTTTTTCCTTCAATGTTTGAAGAATGTTTGTAGTTTGGAACTTACTCTTTGCAAAATTCACATGTATTCTTTTGCACAGAAAACATAATTTTCTTCACAGAAAATCTTGTTTCCTGCACAGAAAATGCTGTCTTCTGTCAGAAGTGCAAATTGTAAGCATCATCAGTCCATTTTGAACATTTCTGGATATTTAAAATATTTTTCTATTCATAGCCTTAGTCCCAACTAGGGTAAAGCTGTTGAATCAATAAGGCTTATCTAGATGCCTGAATATCCTATGGGCCCCAGACTCCATCCGATCTTGGAAGCTAAGCAGGGTTAATCCCAGCCAGTATTTGGCTGGGATACCATCAATGAATACTGGGTTCTTTGGGCTCTATTTCAGAGGAAGGAGCTGGTAGAACAACCTCTAAGTATTCTTTGCCTAGGAAAACTATGTGAAATTCATAAGTTGACAGATGACCTGAAGGCACACACATACATGTTGACTCAGAGTCAATAATTTATTCATTGTGTTTACTCTAGCTGGCATTAACAAAAAGCATCCAGGATGCTGTCTATCTATCTACCTGTCTGGTTGCCATCTCCATAGTCTTCCTTAGTCCTCCAACAACTGTGAGTGAAAAAAAGTAATGTTCTCTTTTCTGATTCAGAAAGTAACAACTCATTTCCAAGTTTATTCCTGAGTTCATGTATATAGAGTGGATGAAAGCTGAAATATTCCAGGCTTTCAAAATATTTTGAATATTTTAGAGTAAGTGCCTTGCCAAAATGTATCTTGGGAATACATCATGCTGAGTGTGGCATTCTTTTTCCACCCCTCTGCATCATATTCTTCTGCAATGATTGACTTAGAGCCAGCATGGAGTAGTGGTTTGACTTTTATACTGGGAGACCAGGGTTTGAATCCCTCTGCTCAGCCATGGAAACCTACTGGATGACCCTGGCCAAGTCACACTCTCTCAGGCTCAGAGGAAGGCAAAGGTAAACTCCCACTGAACAAATCCTGGCATGAAACCCTGCGATAGGTTAACTTTAGGGTGCTCATAAGTCAGAAATGACTGCACTGTACATAATGACAACAATGATTGACTGTTAAAACATTTGTTTTGCTTACAAACTGAGTGGCTTGAGATGGAGTCACAAGTGAATGTGGCAGCTAGGAAGGAAATAGGAGCAGAAGCAGGAAAAAAAGTGTTTTTGATTCATAGAATCATAGAAATGTAAAGTTGGAAGAGACCCCAGGGGCCATCCAGTCCAACCCCATTCTGCCATGCGGGAACACCCTCAAAGCACTCCCGACAGATGGCCATCCAGCTTCTGCTGAGAAACCTCCAAGGAAGGAGACTCCACTACACTCCGAGGCAGCATCTTCCACTGTTGGACAGCCCTGACTGTCAGGAAGTTCTTCCTGCGGTTCAGGTGGAATCTCCTTTCCTGCAGCTTGAATCCATTGCTCCTTGTCCTGGTGTCTGGAGCTGCAGAAAACAAGCCCTCTCCTTCCTCTACATGGCATCCCTTCAAATATTTAAACATGGCTCTCATGTTCCCTCTTAACCTCCTCTTCTGCAGACTAACATCCCCAGCTCTCTAAGTCTGTCCTCATAGGGCTTCATGGCTTCCAGACCCCTCACCAGTTTGATCGCCCTCCTCTGGACTTGCTTCAGCTTGTCAATGTCTTTCTTGAATTGGGGTGCCCAGAACTGGACACAGTATTCAAGATGAGGTCTAATTATTAGATATTAGATTATCAGAGGGCTCTGAATTTTGGCGTTCCAACCAGCCATCCTGCCTGCCCCACTCCCATTGCTACCAACCACAAAGAAACAGTGTGTGCATGTACGTGTGTGTGTGTGTGAGAGAGAGAGAGAGAGAGAGATGTGCTTGTGGTAGTTGTGGCTTGTCAAGGCAGCTTCAAGCCTATGGAAAATAAGCCTCCAAGAGACACGAGCCATTTCCACACTGCACTGTTAGTGCTGTTATTCCACTTTCAACATCCTATGGAATCCTGGGGTTTGGCATTTAGGGAGAAGCCTTTAGGATTCTCAGCCAGAGAGTTCTTTGGCCTCCGTAAACTACAATAGCACTATAACAGTGTAGTGTGGAAATGGCCTCAGTTTTGAAAGAACGTAAAAGTAGGCAATTGAATCTTGTTCCCACTCCCCAAAAGCTAGTTGACACTTTATCATTATCTTCTTTTTAAATGAAGGCTTAAACATGTGGAAGGTCATCTTTGAGATCTCCAAGGGCCTCTTGACATCCTAGAGGGTGTGGGGTGGCCTTTTGAAATGTTCTCGCAACCCGTGCACTGTTTTAAGCCCAGGAGAGGGCTTTCCTCCAAGCAGAAAGCTTGTTTCCCAGTGATGCAGGAGATATAGCTCTCCACAGTCCCATGGGGGTCCAACGTGGGTTCTACACCCCCCAACTGTCACTTCTAGATAAAAGACAACAAATTATATACTGCAGTGATACCTCTGCACGAGACAGATGGGTTTCAGAGTCCCTGATAGCACCATAGCCAAACGTGGACAGCTGTCCAGTGGCACAGTAAGGATTAACTTGTGTTAATGACCTCGTCCAATACTTTTTGCATTAGCTTGGCTGTCTGAGGCTGTGAAAAGATATGAGGGCCGGGAACGGACTGTGAGAATGAGTTTTCCTCTATTGCTAACCTGCTTCCACAATCCTGATTACCAAAGAGATGGGGAAGAAAGATGGACCACACCAGTGCACTTTGATTTTTTCTTCTTCTGCACTCTATAAATCTTGGGACCCCACCTTCCTCACCCTGGAGGGGTCATCCCAGTTCAGGGGACCTGTACAGCCAGTTATGGGGATTTGGATAACTGGCTAGTTATCGTGTGGGTAGAATTAGTTGTTCAAGTGCCCAGTTCTACTACTGGCTGTGAAGGAGTCCTGGACCCAGCAGTGAAAGGGCTGGAATGCTTCTCTGCTGTAGTTCATACACTGAATCATGTCCAAGCAATATAGCTTATGCTATAGCAGTGACCTGTGTCAGTGTCCAGCACTGAAAGACTTCTTAGTGGACCTGGAGCAACACCCATTTCTAGAGCAGAAGATGCATCCACCCACCATTTCCACAGGTGATACCCACATCTAGGAAGGGATACAAAGAGAGAGAGAGAGAAAGAGAGAGAGAGAGAGAGAGCACCGAAGTGGACTGGCTATGACATTTCTGGGAGGAGCACTTTGTGAACAGGAAAAAAAAAATCCATTTAGAAACTTAATAACAGTAACAGAACCATCTTCCTGCTGATGTCGTACATAGAGAAACAGACCTGGGGACATTCAGAACATCTGAGGACAGGTGTCTGGCATGATAACCAAATGAGTATAGATAAATTACCATTATTTCTCGTTTCCCTGGCAGGAGCTTGAAGTCAATGCAGTAATTTAAACGCACCTCTTGAATTTTTATTTCCAATGCGTTCCGGCTTTTCTTTTAGAAATGCTGAAATGGAAACAGTAGGGACCGATCCAGCCCCTGATTTAAGTTCCAGTTGCCAAGCTATTATAAGGAGACTAAGCAGAAGTATCACTAATTAATCATCCTCCTCATCGTCTGTAATAGCAATAAAGGGGAATCAGATCTCAAGTTGATGTGTTTAATTGTTTGGATCTAAAAGCAAATGCTAGTCTCAATTAGAGTAGACCTATGGAGTCAACTGTTGGATGATAAGTCAATACTTATGTGAACCCCACTGATTTAAAGGACTGGCTTAGTTTGAAAGAGCAACTGGACTTAGGCCATGGTTATTGTGGCCAAAATACAAATGCAATACAAAGTTGTGTTTATTGTTACTGCTGGGAGTGTTACTGCTGTGATTGGCCATAATTGCCAGCCAATATTGGATCAATATTTTATTACCTTTTTCCCTAGTGTGATTATCATAAAATAAACTAATATAACCACTACCAACAGGCTATAAACAGTGAGTACTACGGCAACAAACTCAACACATTCTGCATTCTGAAGCCCGTTAATGACATGATCCAGTGAAGTGCAGGGCATTGACTGCAAGGTTCAACATATTTATTAATAGAGAGGCACCGTTGGAAAAAGTCATAATTACAATCGAAGTAAACTTGAATAGATTTTGCTCCATGCCTTGATAGCTTGTAGTGTAATTCTATACATGCCTAATCATAAGTAACCCCTATTGAATTTGATGGGATTTGCTGCCTGATAAAACAATATACAATCACAATGTTAGTGACAATTCACTTTAACTCAGGAATAGGGATGTATTTCTTCCCTAATTTTGTTCTCACAGGAAGTGACAAGTAATTTTAGAAGTGTTCTTCTAGCTATGAGAAAGTTTTTGAAAACTGCTGAATTTTCAAAGAGTATCTGTGTTTCAAACTTTATTCTGCACCAAATTTGCACTTTGATATTTTTGCAAAGCAAGATGCATTTTCTACTAAGTGATCATAGAGGCTTTGGAAGGGGACACCTAATGCAACCTCTGACCATGTAGGAATACCCAGCCAAAGTATTTCTAAAAGATGCACTTGAGGAATTATTCTGTGCTAAATTTGCACATGGAAAGGTTAGCACCAAAATAACATTTTATGCACATGTTCACTGTTTCTGCTCCAAAAGAAAATATGAATGGAACACATACTGAACATGTAGATTCTCATCAGCTGAGCATTCTTCTCATCAGGATTTTCCAACATACATTTATTGTCTATTTTTGAATATTCTTTCCATACCTACTCAGAAATATAGAAATTGTAGCCTCTACCTTTTGTTGCATTGCAGCTCCCATCAGCCCTGGCCAGTATAGCTGATCATGGGACATGATGAGTGTTGCTGTCCAAGAACAGCTGGAGGCCCACCAGTTTCCCATTCCTGCTTTAGCACTTGCTTGGGGCCTGTTTTGCTAAATCCTAGACAGCAAATTCTCATGTGGCCATGAAAAAGAAATGTCTTTCCTTGCCTTTCTTTTTTTTTTTTTAATACAAAACTTTCACTTTGCATAATTCATGTTTGCAAATTAGAACTCAAATCCATTTCTCTACATTTGTTTCCCTGGAAATTGGAAAACAGATCCATTAAGACAAAAAACATTGAAACCATTGGATACTTTTTGCATAACAGATATGTATTTTTCAACGAAACGGTGTTCTGCTGATTTTCCACATGCATGAAAAGTAGCTGGGCTAAATTATTCATTGCAACTTATTTGCTCAGTGCTAGTAATTTATTAATATTTGTCAAAAGCTGCTTAAACAGAAAACGGAACATGTCTTTGTATTAATCACATCAAGTGCTATTATTGCAAGTTTATATCAAGTCAAAACGGGGCTCGGTTCTCAAGGGGCAGAATGCAGATAATGATCATGATGAGCTGTTGGTTCTTTAAGGACTGCCAAAGTGACACCTGAGAGCTGAGAAGAATTTAGATATGGTTTGCTGGTATCATTAGGAACACAGGGGGAAACCTATAGGATACATACAGGAGATATATAGACCCATGAGTCTTTGGCCATTTCCACCCTACACTGTTGCATGCTATTATTCCTGGGATTCGTAGTTTATGGAGGCTAAAGAGCTCTCTGGCTGAGGATGCTAAATGCCCCTCCCTAAACTGCAAACTCTAGGATTCCATAGGATGTTGAAAGTGAAATAATAGCACTATAACAGGGTAGTGCAGAAATGGCCCTTGTCTTCTGGGTTCCCACCAGGTACAGCTGTGAGGATGATAAAACAGAGACAAAGAGCTTCATGGATGATCTCAAGACACAAGGATGCTTTAACTAAAGGAAGACTTTTTATGTGTTTGTAAGCCTCTTTGGAACATATATTAGGAGAAGGGCAGGATATAAATCAAATAAATAAACGAAGGGTAGCTTGGTAGATAATGTTTTGTGTGTGTGGTATGAAACAGGTCCAGGGCTATTGAATCTATATCTGCTCAGAAAACTATTGTCATTTTCAAAGTGATGATGATGGTGGTGGTGGTGATGATGATGATGATGGAGGGAAAGGAGGGAAAATCATATTTGTGTCAAGTGAATTATCTTCAAAAGGTCAAGGTGAATCATTTACGTTCAATCAGAACTCCAGTTCTCCGGCCAAATCATTATTTTCCACAGTGGGTTTTAAAGTTCACTGGAGATGATGAGAGGAGAATGACAAAGTAGAAATTCTGAAAGGAAGTGGAAGATATTCACGGGTCAGCCTTTTTTCTTTTCTTTTTCTGTCTCCAATTAATCAGAGAGTTAAGGGAACAATACAGTGCAGGAAGAGTTAATTATTCATAATTTCTATGCATTTCTACAGTCTTTTTTTTTTTTAAAGGGGTGTTCAAATGTGAAATTAAATTGAGACTAGGTTTGGTTTCTTTGGCCATTTCAGCCAAAGTGAAATCGTCACCATGTCCCAACTGGGAAACAAATTGTCTCTCACCTTTACACCCTGCCTTCTTCCAGGAGCGGCAGATGTTTATGCACTGTACTAGCAGTTGCACTTTTAACAGGATTGCATAGGGGTGAAGGTAGATGAAAGCTGAAATCCTGCATTTGAGTTGTGTCATGAGAATCTCTTGTGTGCAGTGTCATGCATCAATAGTGTGGCACAACCCTTGGGTTGAGCAACAACACTGCATAACTGAACCAAGACACTAATGTGTAACTGAAAGCACAACCAAGCACTCATGGGTATCCCTGTGTATGCACATATGACTAAGAACATTTCCACACAACACTTTTATAGCATGATGATTCCACTTTCAACCTCCTATGGAATCCTGGGCTTGCAGTTGCCGGAACTGCAAGCCCCAGGATTCCATAGGAGGTTGAAAGTGGAATCATCGCGCTATAAGAGTGTCGTGCGGAAATGGCCTAAGTCTTAGGGGCAGAAGAAAATTGGCACCACATTTTTTATATAAGTTGGGGCAATTTAGGGCCTTTGGAGGCTGGTGGAGGGCTTCAGTGATTATAAAAGTGGGGGGTCAAGCACTACATAAGGCCTGCAGGCCACACATGGCCTCTCTCACAGTAAGATATCATTGAAATCATCCTTCTTCAAACCAGTGTCCTCAGGATGTATGAGATGAGACTGCTGCTTCTTTCAGCCTATAATTCTATCATTGTCATCATGGGTGGGGATGATGGGAGATGAAATCATACCTCTGAAGGTTGCCTGGTTGGGCAATGTTCCTTTTAGCTGGCTATATTTTGGTTAATAGATTCATTCCAGGTTTTTAGTCTGGATGCTATCTGAGATACCTGGGTTTGGCACCTTGAGATCCTTGAAGTGCATGCTAAGACTTGGAACAGATTCATCAGCCCGCTGACATGGGAGCCACCAGTCTCCAGTTATCTGTGAATGATTTAAACCAAGTAGCAGATGCTTTTAAACTCCTCCTCTGGAGGAAGTCATGAAGGTTCAACCAGGTTTGTTCATATATCAACAAATGAGAGCATATCATTATTGGCTGAAAAGAGCAATGCACCATGCAACACAGCTAAGTCTAGATCCTTCCAAAAAGAAGGTAAGATAACATGTGATTCCTCATCGCTCCATCCAACCTGTTTCATGAAAAAAAAAAATATATGCCCAATTCTTGATAAATGGATTGTTGCTGGGCACCTTTGAAGAAAGGAAAGGCAGTTATAGTGAAGGAGAAAAGAGGCAACAAACAGTTTGCTTAGCAGTTTCCTCCTTGAAAAGATCAGCAGAAGGTCCCTCTAATAATGCCATAAGTAGGAGCTATCTTATTTCCAAAAAAATGGGCTCCATAGTCATAAATCATTTTCTTAAGTATGCCACAGTTCCATCATGGAAGGATCTTCAGGGACTGTATATGAGTCTCTCTCTTTTCAAAGGTGAGGAGAGAAAGAGAGAGAGAGAGAGAGGGAGAGAGAGAGGCAACATTTATAATAGAGTTCAATGTTCTTGAAAGCTGACAACTTCTGAAATTGACTTCATGTACTCAGGCAGACAATGAGACATTATAATAGACAGGGAACGTCATTAACATCATTATCTACAGTGTGGCCTCAGAACAGCATCTGACTCCTTTTTCTCACTCATCCCTTTCCATACTGCAAAATGCCTTCTGCCTGTTTGCCAGTAGCTTATGATGTGCATTTTCCATCAGTCATGATGAGCGGTTCCATGTGTGCAATTCTACTGGTGCTTACAGACGGTACCCGATAGATCAGGGTAGGTAGATAGGTATGTCAGCATAGATAAGGAACAACAGCAGGTTTAATACATTGAATCATGTGAATTCTTGTTGTAAAACCAGGAAAATTTCTCAGCAGTGACTTGTTTCTAAAAATTCAGACAATGTACACACAGACACACACACCAAGTATGGATTCATAGCTGCATGACATGGAAGCCATCTCTACTGCTTGGGCTCTAAACAGAAATCACTCTAGCACTCTGTTCTGCTTTGCTCAGACTGCATCTGGACTAATATGTCCCATTCTGAGCACCACAGTTCAGAAAGGATATTGACAAGCTGGAATGTGTCCAGAGGAGGGCAACCAAAATGGCAGAAGACCTGGAAACCATGTCCAATGGTTTGCAGGAATGCCTGGAAACCATGCCCCGTGGTTTCCAGGAACAGCTTGGGAGGTGGTATGTTTAGCCTGGAGAAGAAATGGTTAAGAGGCGACATGATAAGAGCCATGTTTAAATATTTGAAGGGATGTCATATGGAGGGTGCAGCAAGCCTGTTTTCTGCTGCTCCAGAGACTAGGATAGTATGGAGCAATGGCTTCAAACTTCAGGAAAAGAGATTTCACCTAAACATTAGGAAGAACTTCCAGATGGTAAGAGCAGTTTGACAGGGGAATGTGCTGCCTGGGAGTGTGGTGGAGTCTCCTTCTTTGGAGGTTTTAAAAGAGAGGCTGGATGGCCATAGGTCCGGAAGGCTTTAATGATATATTCCTGCCTGCCAGAATGGGGTTGGACTCGATGGTCCTTGAGGTCTCTTCCAGCCCTATGATTCTATGGCCCTTTTCACATGCTATTCGCCATGCAAAAGGGCCTCTGAAGCGTCATGCAATTGTGAGGAGCCGTCCACATGATGTCATTGCAATTGCATGATGCTGCCAGGGCCGGGAGGCACCAATCATGCACTATTTCATTTTCGGCTTGTAGCTGAAAATGGTGCACAATCGCACATCGCTTCAGGGCCCCACCTGCATATGGAGCCTCCAGAGCCGTGGCATCCATGCTTCCTGCCCCAGTGCAGCCTGGGAAAATCCCAGGTTGTACTGTGGAAGGAAAAGGCAGAGCCCTCATGCTGCCTGCTGCAAGAGGCTACTTGTGCGATCCTCGCACCCCAGCGCCAAGAAAAGATAAGTTGCAGAAAGGATCTCTGACTCTGTAAAACTACTAGTCTCAGCTAAAGTAAATTCTCTGAGATTTACCCAACTGTTAACATACCATTCAACAATTTATCTTATAGATCTACTCTAGTTGTAAAGTGTTGTCTCCCTAGCTCTTGCCATAAGTGACAAAAGACTTGCACTGTTGGTGCTTGAGCTAAAACTTGCGTGTTGTTGTGTTACACTTCATCGCACAGCCCTTTTAAGAAGATTATGCCTTGATCCTTTATTAATCCCATAATTTCAGCAACAAAAGCTTTATTTGCAGACAAACATTTATTTTAAAAGGTAGCAGGTGTTTCAGTATGATGCACAAAAAAGCAGGAAAGATATGGAGGCAAGAAGAAGCAGCTTTCATTGAAAGAAAGAAAAAAAAAGTCTTTTCCTGATGCCGAAAGGCTTACAAGGATAGCTCCCCTTGAATTGCTGGCAGCGTTAGAAAACAGTGGTGCCAACACTGAGAAGACCCCGTTTCAGGTTGAATCAACTCATTTCAGAGAAAAAAAAAGACTGGAACAGACTCTTGAGGTTATAATGAATGGGCAGAACCATGAACATTTCCGCACGATACTCTTATAGCGCGATGATTCCACTTTCAACCTCCTATGGAATCCTGGGGTTTGCAGTTCTGGGAGGGGCCGGCCTGCCCCTCCTGGAACTGCAAACCCCAGGATTCCATAGGAGGTTGAAAGTGGAATCATCGCGCTATAAGAGTATCGTGCGGATATGGCCCATGTCACAAGTTTAAAATGTGTCTGGATTTTACACACTATAATCCTCATGTTGCTTTTTCAGAAAATAGTCATCGGTTGAAAATCCCTATTCAATTTCTGCCTTCATTTAGTCAACGCAAAAACGTAATAATACAGGAAAAATAGAAGCATAAATAATGAAATAAGCAGATCTATATAAACATAGAAGAGAACAAGGCTCTCTGGACTCTCTTCTGAATTGACATAAATAAGTTTGCTCTATAAGGTCTGTCTTGTTTCTATTGTTTTCCTTTCATGTTAAAAAACAAAACAAAACACAGAAACCCCCCCCCAATAAACTTGCACCTTTGAGCACCAAAAAGCAATCTGACCTTTTATCAAGAGCCGATGCATACTTTGTGGGCATGTAGATGCTGTGGCATTTTGCTAGCAGAAAATACAAACTTTACAATGTAATCCTTGGATTTCAAGGGGGAAAGAGATTTTCTTGCTTTCAGATTTTAAAACTCCTGAGTGAAAACACAGTAATGAAAATCCATCATTGTCAAATGAAAATTGCCAGGTTTGATTGCCTGTTTAAAAAGGGGTTATAGTCAGTCGACGGTCTGTAGGCTGTCTGAAGATCTCTGCTTAATGGCATCTGATGGGAAGGTTTCTTCAATGAGAATTGATGACTTCTGGCCACTAAGCTATTGCACCTTCAGACAGGCTGGGAGAAAAACAAGAAGTTGGGAAGTTGGCAATCTGAATTTTGAGCTAGCTAGGAGAAGAATCTTTGCTGGGGATCCAACTGCATACTTGAGGGATGAGAATCATGAAGCTCTTAGGCCAGATATGACCTTTGAAGGTCCAACATGACCCTTACGATCTTCACTGCCTTTCAGACCTCAACACATAAACAACCAGAAATCCCACCCCTCATGAAAATGGGCTAAAAATACCCATAAATGCTCTCCAGACCAGATCAGGAAGACCCTTCTTTTAAAAAAAGTCCAAAGTCCAATAGGTAGCTGGGAGTGATGTGACATCATTGCGGTCACTCAAAATTGTAGCTCCATAGAACAGTGTACCCCTTTGGGCTTTGGGATGGGCTTACTCTGTTAGGCTTGAAATTTGGTGCTCTGTGACTTGTTGTGGAATTAATACTTGATAATCATTAACTGTGATATTAATTGGCATTTTAGACACTCAGGGCTCACCAAGCAACCTTGCTTTAGAATTGTTTGTCCTGCTTGGTACACATCAATGATCAGGATGTACAAGCGAAGGACTCTTGAAGTGTCAGAGATGCCCTCAGGGATGACCCAGGGTCACGCAGACTCGGGAAGTTAAGGGTCAGATAAAATGTAACACGTGTACGAGCTGTGACTCTGCTAATGTTGATGCATGAATCTTTTCTCCCATGTAAGCATTCTTTAATAGAAACATAAAAATGGTATAAGAAGGGAAGCCTGAAAGAATAAATCATCCTTCCTTTCTTGGATGGATGGATCCTTTGGCCAGAGTTACATCTGTGTGTGTCTTTTTTTCTTTCCTTTCTATTGTTCTCATGAGATGGAATTAATGAATGCCTATTTATATTTTACCTAGGAATCTGTATTGTCTTTGATTTTAATTTAATTCATGTATTTTTATATTATTTTATACTATTTTATGCATTTATGTCCTATTTTATATTTTTATATCCTGTTTATCTTATTACATATTTATATCCTAGTTTTAGTAGGTGTATTTTATCTATACCGTACCATTGGATGGTTCACTATGTTGGGTCGATGGACCATAAAATAAAGTTTGACTTGACTTTCAATTGCACCCTAACACCTCTGATGTGCCCCAACACCCAGGGCTAGCAGCAGTAGAACTTTCTTCCTCTTTTCCTCCCACTGCAACCTGTAGCCCACACGACCCTCCCTGGATTGGGTGGCCGTTTAGGGTTCGGAGTGCGAGATGCTGGGAGGCAAGAACCAAGCCAGTTCTGGTCCTTGAGGATGCAGTTTATTAAGCAAAGAAGCAAAAAGAAAAACCAAAAGCACACAAGCATACATATACTCTGACTCCGTCAGAAAGGCAAAGCAGGCAACGGAGCAGCATTCCCTTTGTTCCAACAGATTATATGGACTTTACGTACATGAGTGGCAAAACAGCCTGTCAATCCATCAACCCACCGTGCCGAAACAGACAGGAGAGGGGACTATCCCACCTCGAACGCCATAGACCAGGTGCATGATAGGCTCACAGCCAAGTCTCATTACGGCAACAGACGGCCTCTGATCATGCTTCACCCTCCTCTCACCATACCGGACAGTGTGGGGATTGAAGCACCCATCGTTAACATTCCTTGGCTATTCTCGCAGGACTTCAGCATACAAGGCAGCCTGACCTAGCACCTCAACAGCATGAGCTAATCCCCTAACTACGTTTGTTAGTTTGAAAGCAGGCTGAACCAAAATGTGCAAGTGTGCAACACAAGGCCTACCCAGGAAAGCCTGGGGCCTGACACAACCCTCCACAAAGCATATGGGTTGAAATCCTCAATCAGATGGCTATTCAGCAATTGACTCAGTGGGTCAGTTCTAGCTAAGGCTATCAGTGGATTTCAGGTTATTATTTTGGAAATAAACATCCAAGTGATTCAACTTCTCCATTGACTTAGCTGACAATTTAGTAAAAAGTGATAGATAACAATCTGAAAAGTAGTAGAATACTGCAGTCTCTGATCAAGGGTCCCCATTTCCTTAATCTTGGAAATGTTGATGAATACACTGCCTGACAGCTGACAAATCATGAGAAGCTGTCATGTTATATGATAAGGGTGAGGATGTTAGAATATATCCAATATAGTACATATTCTCTTCTGGGTTTGTGCATCTGTCATCTCTCTTCCCCCAAACTTAGCGCTCTCCTTCCACCCGCTCTCTTGCTCTCATGCATTCAAACTAAAGTTTTATTGGAGTTTATATTGCCTCTAGCATAAAACTTGAATGTAACGAGCTTCTCCATTTCCCCTGTCAAATTCCCAGTTCTGAAACTGTAGGTGTCACTCTGCATGTCATGGAATACAGCTATCAAGGGGAAAAGTGTACACACATTACCAGAAGGAAGTACACAATTATGTTAAGGCATTAGACCTTATGCACAAAATTTTGCCATTTTGCCATTGGCCATATCCCAAGTCTTATTCCCTTTTTATGGTACACCTGACCCAATACAAAACTCTGTATGATTCAGTGAACTTCAATATTATTTGTATATTGAGCATCTCAACTAGTTTTCTATTTCTGGAACAGCCCACGTCCTAGGCCATTTCTGCACTACATTGTTATAGTGCTATTATTCCACTTTCAACATCCTGTGGAATTCTGGGGTTTGTAGTATACGGAGGACAAAAATGTCCCTCCATTGTGCAACTCCCACGATTCCATAGGATGTTGAAAGTGGAATAATAGCACCATAAAAGTCTAGTGCAGAAATGGCCTTTTCTTAATCCAAAATTCTATTGTTAGCCCTGACTAGAGTAGGACTGTCAAATCAGTTGAATTCAGCTATATGTTGACTCATCATTCAACACTTTATTCAATGAGTCTACTCCAGAATCAACTATCAACATGGATTCCAATGTTGACACAGATAGAGATACAAACACAGATAGATAGAGATGACATCATCTTTATTTATACCCTGCTTTTTCCCCAGATTGGGACTCAAAGTGGTTTACAATCTTGAATAGATCACAAAAAGGTGTGCTGCATGGAAAATAAGGGAATGACAGGGTAAGTGAACATCTAGAGTGTCGGTTTCTGGACTGGCTGCACAGGTTGTATTGGGTTAAACTACTTGGAAGGGTGACCAAAATGGTGAGAGGCCTGGAAGTCATGAAGCCCTATGAGGATAGATTTAGAGAGCTGGGTATGTTTAGTCTGCAGAAGAGAAGGTTAAGAGGGGACATGAGAGCCATGTTTAAATATTTGAAGGGATGCCATGTAGAGGAAGGAGAGAGCTTGTTTTCTGCTGCTCCAGAGACCAGGACAAGGAGCAATGGATTCAAACTGTGGGAAAGGAGAATCCACCTGAACCTCAGGAAGAACTTCTTGAAGGTCAGGGCTGTCTGGCAGTGGAATATGCTGCCTCCATGGAGTGTAGTGGAGTCTCCTTATTTGGAGGTTTTTAAGCAGAGGCTAGATGGCCATCTGTTGGGAGTGCTTTGAGGGTGTTCCTGCATGGCAGGGGGTTGGACTGGATGGCCCCTGGGGTCTCTTCCAACTCTACATTTCTATGATTCTATGATTCTTGCCCATATCTCCTTTTAAAGCTCAGGACTTGAGGAGGATTGGAACAAGGCAGGTCTCCTGGGGTGTGGGCCCAGCCATTGACTACCTATGAAATAACAAACTGGCAGCAGGGACCAGGTGGCTTGGCCTGTCATTGGGAGAGAGAGGTAAGAGAAGACCTCTGGCTACACCAATATTTCCTCCCTAGGGTAGGCTCTACTGCAGGTTAAGCAACTATAAAATAGTTTAATAAATTGTTGCTAATTTTTTTGAGTGGGTATGCAACAGGGTCTTGGCTCTCCTATGCTTTTATGACAGAACAGAAGAAAGTACTATCCATTTGTATTTTTTTAAAGTCTACCATTACTCCCCTCTTTCCCCTCCTGTTTTTCTCCCTCCCTCTCACACACATATCTCGTTCCAGACTTACTTTTCTCCTTAAAGAGCAGTAATAGCCTGGAAAGGATATCGAACGCACATCCATTATCTACATCTAGCTTATCAATAAAGGTGTCATCAGCCAATTTGAGGTAATTACCTAAAGGTGCCCTCTGATGGAAAAACTTTCCCAAACAGTTCATACTGACTCGACTCTCAGGTTATGACACTTGGAAACTTGAGTCTTGTAAATAATTGGGATGCCAACAAGCAACAGTGATCCCACAAAGATAAAATGAGGCTCACAGTTATTTTTAATCTCCCTCTCTCCCTATTTTTGATGCCCCCACCCCACCAGTCCGCATATCTGGTGGAAACCAGAGTGATTCTTTACTGTATCTCTATTCAGACCAAAATGGTGAGAGGCCTGGAAGCCATGAAGCCCTATGAGGATAGACTTAGAGAGCTGGGGATGTTTAGTCTACAGAAGGGAAGGTTAAGAGGGGACAGGAGAGCCATGTTTAAATATTTGAAGAGATGCCACGTAGAGGAGGGAGAGGGCTTGTTTTGTGCTGCTCCAGAGACCAGGACAAGGAGCAATGGATTCAAGCTGCAGGAAAGGAGATCCCACCTGAACCTCAGGAAGAACTTCCTGACGATCAGGGCTGTCCGGCAGTGGAATCTGCTGCCTGGGAGTATGGTGGAGTCTCCTTCTCTAGAGGTTTGTAAACAGAGACTGGATGGCCATCTGTCGGGAGTGCTTTGAGGGTGTTCCTGCAGGGCAGGGGGTTGGACTGGATGGCCCCTGTGGTCTCTTCCAACTCTACATTTCTATGATTCTATGATTCTATTCTGTATATTTCTCAGAATGAACCTGAATGCCAAAATTACAGAGTTGGGGAACAGGGAATTTTTGTGACATCTAAAAGTGACACTTTTGTGACTTTCTTAAAAATGGGGGGTGGGGGAGAATACTTGAAAATATTCCATAAAATGGTAGACAAGTATGTTTCTTGAATTTTGGGAAACCCTTACAAAAGGAACTAGCTAACTAATTCAATTAGAAAGAATCTTTGCAACGCAGGACTTATTCTTTGCAAAATTTGTATCTTTTTTGCACAGAAATCAACAAAACCGTGTGCGAATTTACATGGGTTAAGTTCCCAGCTGTAGCATTTTCTGCACAATGTTGTGCAACTGCATTACACGGAAACATTTTCTGCATGGAAAATGTCATTTTCTGTCCAGAAAATGTTGTTTTCTGTGAAAATCAACCGTGTTTGAATTTTGTACTGAATAAGTCGACAACTGCAAAAAAAGTCTTCAGAAACTATACAGTTTTTGAACACTTTCTCATTGCAGGGAGAAAAAAATGCTAAAGTTACTTGTTGTTTCTTTCAAGAATGAAATTAGCAAGTAATTGCATTCCTGTCCATAGCATGCATGTTTTAGATGCTCTGCTGTTGATATTTCCAGCAAAAAAAGGGTATCAGGATGAAAATCTAGGGAGTATCTCTGCCTTGCAAGCCACTGTCAGTTCAGAATAAGCAGGACTTAGAAAGGTTAGAGTAATGATTCGACTTTAGGACAAGGCAGATATTACATTCCACTGGGGGTAAAAATACCCTTCTCTCTCCCTCCCTTCCCATTGGTAGCTGGGACTCGGAGCACATTAAAAATGGCTTTTTGAAAAAAGAAGAAGGTTTCATTTTAGGCCTATTATGCTCCTTTTAGCAGCCATCTGTTGAAGCAGCTTTGTTGAAAGGTAGGGGAAAAAAGATGCATGACTTCTCTCCACCTCTGTTCTGCCAGGGCCAAAAGGTTTCCCATCTGCCAAGCACACCACAGGTTTCATGACTCAGAAAGGCTGTCTCCAGGCTATGCGGAGATTCTACACTTACTTAAAAGTGCCTTGCTGAAACATTCGACTGTGAAGGTGACTTTACAAAATGCAAACTAGTTGCCACCCTTCAAAAAGAATTGGAAGGCAGGCTTTTTGCTACAGGTGAAATCCTGACTTCTTTCCTACCCCCCAATTGCTGGTTTTTTCTTGCCCCCGTGTCTGTCCTGATTGTTCCATGTTGGTTACTTCCATAAGAATCATTTTTTGCACATGCAACCACACAAGTAAAATGAGAAGCCAAAGGTCTTACTTCCCTGTTCCACATAGTAGCAATAGTCAGGGACTATGGAAATTAAAAATATGGAAGCTGGGTGACCTCTCTGTCAAGGCTAGAATGCACTGCCCAGTTTTGGCTATACGTATGTATGTTAACGAGAGAACGAAAGAATATCAGTGGTATTTGCTGCATTAAGGAAAACATTTTCACACACAGCCCTGGTGTATTTCTGAGCAGAATAATTTCCTGAAACACTTTGAAGTGTGTAATTGCCAGGTAAAAATGATGCAAATTTCCCTCTGTGTTTTCCTTTTTGACTTGGTTTCCTGAGTGTTGGGAAACTCATTTTTCAACAGGGAAACAAAAAAGGGAAAATAAGCTTTTTGTTGAGGTTCTGTCCTAGAGTCCTGATAGTAGTAGATGGATTTAGGAACCAGTAACATAAGGTACACCAGACAATTATAGGACTGCATCCCAATTCCTCGTGGACTGTAAGACCAGACAAACTTGGATTTCTCATAATACTTTGTCCACTGTGACAAAGAGATGTATCCAGGTATACCTTTAAGGTATGTGAGAGGGACAGTGAAGAATCTGAAGGCCAAAGACTACTTGGAAATTAGGAGAAATGTTCAGATATTCATTCTCATGCTACAATACAAGAGATCCATTTTCTAGCTTCTACTCAGGCTCTTTGCCACCATGATTTCTGGAATCTGGGGAGTGACTGCAAGTAGAATCCCAGGCACCAGGGTGTGTGTGTGTGTGTGTGTAGAGACAGAGAAAGAGCATGACTTAGGAGGATCCAAGATAGTTCATCCAATACCCTGGCATATTCTTGGGTTTCTCTTTTACTCTGTGAAACACTGTGGCACCATGCAAGTAAATAAATAGCAATAATAATTTTTGGGATGGGCAATTGGGACTTCCTTCACAGCTGTGAGTCTAATGTATATTTTGGAGCAGCATAAAAATGTTGACAACTCAGCCTCGTCTTTTGATCATGACTCATCTGCAATAGCTCTGGGAAGTGGCTGGAGACTTGAGATGGAAACTATGAGGCTTTTCACATGCTACCCATTTGCCCGACTGGGGAGAGTGTCTTGTGCAAAAAGCCTCTTCCGGAACGCTGCTGCTTCCCAGCTCCTTCGTCCTGCAGGTCGCTTCCTGGTAGCGCGACCGTCGCGCTAGCACCCCATCCCTTCCTTCTGCAGCACAGTCTGGGAGCTGTAGGCTGCGCTGGGGGAGGAAGCGTGACCGGCCCAGCTTGTTTGACGCATCGCAAGCAGGTAAGTGCACGAGGGCCCCAGGAGCATGGCATGACCGCGCAGTATTTTCAGCTTAGAGCCAAAAATAAGAAAATGCGCTCGCATCCCGCTTTAGGCTCATGATCGTTGCATGAATGGGAGTGCGTCGCACGGATTGACGCTCCCATTCACGTGACACTCAAGGGGCCTTGTGCTACAAAAACTGTGTGCGAGAAGGGCCTACGTCGGGACCCATGGACAGAACACAGGGAATTTCCAACAATGAATGTGTTTTAAATGTCTAAACTATTTTTAAAATAATGCTGTTATTAAATTCTTTTTTAACATTAATAAAATAAGATTTTAACTTAATCTTCCTTTACATTACCATAAGCTACCTTGGATCCCATCTCAGGAGAAAGGGAGGATATAAATTCAATAATGAATGAATGAATGATGAAATGCACTGTTGTTATGAGCTTTGATAAAGGACTGTGAAATGACAACAGGTGTTTTGGCCTTTTAGCCAGGGAGAATTGGTGGGGCCATTTCAGTGGGTTGGTGAATCCACTGTGGGTTTTATTTCAGCTTTCCAAGAGCTCTTCTAGGTATTGAACCCTGGTCTTAAATATTTTCAGTGCCTAGGAGAGATCCTTTTAATCTAGACAGAATGCAGAATGAATTAACATCCTGGCAGACGTTGAAGCTGCCAGCTGCCACTGCATTCAGCAATCATGTAAGAAAGTAGACAGTGACCTGACTGAGGGCTAAAATATCCAATTCCTAGAGTCCTATAACTGAAAGCAAAAGAATAACCGAAGAAAAGAACTTGAAAAAACCCTTGCAAGACTGGATAACAGCCAACATTATTATCATTGTTGTGTGAACAACAACAAAGAAAGCACAACTATTAATGGGAGGCAAGCAAGCTACCTCTGATGTCACAAAACACTTCAGTGCATGCAACTTTCAGAAGAAATGAATTATATATCGACTCAGATGGGATGACAATGAACCCGTTGTACACAAATGATATTCGAATCATATCTTCATTCCACAGCATGCTTCTCTTGTCAGTGAAGCAAATTTAATGTGCAAGACCTTAAATCAGCTTCCTGCTTTTCCATTAGGAAACATCATGCGATGAACAAAGCTCTCTGATTTGCACTGAATAGAAAGAAGTCCCTTATTTCCTTCTATGGTTAATTATTTGAGATTCTCAACACAGAAGCTCATGGATGCCATTTGGAATTTACTCTTGAAAAAATGTGTGTCCATCATTACCTTTGGAGGTTATATAATGCTTTTTTTTTTCTTTTTTCAATTACAAAAGTCTATTGGAATATGGACTCTGTTCAAATGAGCTCCAAAAAAATAAAAAATAAATCAAAGCATCAAAGTGATGGAAAGGATGTGGTGCTCAGAAGCTTTTCCAAGATAGTGACTCAAAGTGGCTCCCAAGACACCTTTGAAAGTGTTTTAAAACTCCATTTTAAATTCTAAAAGCTTATTTAAACGTTAAAGAAAGGGGAAACACCTCTCAAACAATGGAATACCATTATAAGCCCCCTTCCCCCGAAATAGAAAAGGGATTTAAGTAACTTTCAATACTAAAACAGTCATTGTTTTCTGGGTAGCTACTGACAGAGCTTCCAAAGGACAACCAATATCACTGCAGTACCAACATGTCACACATGGAAGACCTATCTTGCTTTAGTTGTGGTTATTATTATAAATCTTCAGCTTCTAGTGGCTGTTTTTGGACCAAACCTAAGCCTGGGATGGAACCTCCAGATGTTGTTGGATTCCAGAGCTGATCAGCCACAACCAACCTTGTGCATGGTGCTGAATTTGAAGAGCATCAACATATCTGGAAGGCCATGGGTTCTCCACTCCTGTTTTAAGGTCAAGGTTAAGATTCTGCACCACACTCCAGGAGTGCACTGTGTAACATGTAGAGCACAACCAACAAGTGGGGCTGCTTCCTATCTCGATGGCATTTCTCTAGAGGAAGAGGCATGAGGATGTTCTTTTTCTTCTCTGTGTCTGGAGAACTGCAGTGAGGACGGAAGACAGACACAGTGGCCATTTCTGCCTTACACTGTTATAGTGCTGTTATTCCACTTTCAATATCCTGTGGGGAGGACAAGAGACTGTGTAACATTGGTAATCAGAAGAAAGATGGAGCAGCACAACCATTACAATTATGAGTGCAGAAATTTCCACTATGCAAGTGTAATCTAGGACCTTGATCAATGTCTTTTGCTGCTATCTTACTTTGTATTTTATTTATTTAGTATTTATTTATTTATTTATTTAATTTCTATTCCACCACTCCTAGAACAAGTCTAGGACTGAAGTGGTGGAGAACCTATTTTTGCAACTGCTCCAGGGACTCAGCCACCTTATCCCAGCCTTGCGTCCTCACTCTTGCAATGCTGGAGGAAAAGAGAACACAGCCAGATGCAAATAAGCACTAAGGTTTGTTTGTGCTGCTCAGGGTAGAAGGGAGATCCCATTAGCTCTTGCCGGACTAACATCCTGAAGAGAAGAAAGGGAGAGAAGGAGGAGAAACCTTCCTCTAGTATTAAAGGACTGTCGGGCTGGAGGGGGGGTTGAATAAAATTGTTTTCCTCTGCAGTTGCAATGGATTAGGTATGGTGAGGGTAGGGACATCATAACAATGTGCAAATGACTGACAGTCACAGGCAATTGATTGTCAGCCAGATGAGATGCCGACGCTGACATATCCTAGTAGGACAGCGTATACCTTTCCAAATAGGAGTGAAAGGTTATTTTTTCCCCCCTAGTTTGTTTTAGATTTCCTTCCCTCCCAATAAATGTGAGAAATGGCACAATCAGAGTTGCATTGGTCTATCTAAATATTTCCATCATCTCCTTTGATCTCCTCTGCCTGCATGAGTATCCCTCTGTCAGAACAGCACTGTCTGTTTGTTGCTGTGTATGCAATTCAAATAAATTCATCCCTCCTTCCCTCTGTCTATTTTTTCCTTCCTTCCTTCCTTCCTTCCTTCCTTCCTTCCTTCCTTCCTTCCTTCCTTCCTTCCTTCCTTCCTTCGCCATCATTCTCTTTCTTCCTTTCTCTCTCACTCCCTTCTTTCCTCCCTCCCTCCGGCCTTCTAACTGTCTCTGGTATAGATAACACCACTGTTTCTAAATAGTTAGATAATGATGTTGCTTTTTTTGTCTTTTAACGACACACCATTTGTGCAGCGTTTGAAATAGCTTTCATTTAACAAGCAAGGAAATACAAATATTTTGGTATCTGTAACTTGTAATATTGCAAATGATTGTTACCCCAAAATGTGGGTGACTCAGGGGTCCACCCATGATGCCAGTACCTCTGTTCAAAGGTGGGGAATTATTACTCAAGTCTGGAGGCCTGCGAGAGGGAGGGGGTGACCTAACAAGATTTTTGACACCAACGTTTATGGGGTCTTCACAGGAAAGAACCAGCCAGAGATTCCAAAATAAACTAAATATGTTTTTATTGGGGGAAATGCAATCATTCACACACAAGAGATTCACATAGTCACACAAGGCTAACTGAAGAAAAGGGAAGAAATTATTGGATAGCAAGTTTCAGGGTGTAGAATGGATAATAATTACCAATCTTGAAGAAACAGAGATGCGGCTTAGACTTGTGTCTAAGGGCATTACAGTTTGGAATTCTAAGTGACAGAGAGAGGTTCAGTATCTGACGTACTACAAACCAGCTGCTCAAAACTGAGTCTTTTAATACTCTATTTCCCTTCCCAAAGGGGTGTGAGTTAATTTCTTTCTGGCTGAATAAACGAAAAGGGTCTGGAATGGGCTGATTGTTAATAAAATATTGATGGGAGTCCTGGCAGCTTCTCAATGTCTTGGTTGAGTAAGGTTGCTGATTGGGTAAGGTTCAGTAAGAAATGTGAACAGCAGGGGTGCTTGCCTGCTGCACCTTGGCAGTTTCTTTGACTATTGTTTTCTGAGCTCAGGCAGCTGAGAGGATTAGCTTAGAGCCTCTGATTCAGGCTTTCCTAGCTAATCCACAGGGAACTTATGATCTGGCCATGCTGAGGTCACTTCTGACCTACTTTTGCACATCTTCCCAGCCAGCATCCCTTCTCCACATGGCCTTTCAGCCATAAATGTATATAACTTAATTTCATGCCAATTAATATTTGTCAATTAGACCATATCAAAGCATGGGGGTGTACAGCTGCTAATAGTCAAGGAGCCCTGGTGCCGCAGTGGTTAAATGCTAGTACTGCAACCACAAGGTTGTGAGTTCGATCCTACCCGGCTCCAAGGTTGACTCATCCTTCCATCCTTCCACAGGTCGGTAAAATGAGTACCCAGTTTGTTGGGGGCAATTAGCTAAAATACATTGTAAACCGCTTAGATAACACTCAGTTGATAAGCGGTATAGAAATAAATGCTATTGCTATTGCTAACATGGTCCCATATATCACCAAAAAATGATATTTTCTTCCAACAGGAGCATTTTGTGTGTGTGTGCGTGCTTTCAAATAGCTCAGGCTAGTCAAAATAATTTCCTGAGCAGATGTGTCTTTGGTTGATGGATCTTTTTGCTGCTTCATTAATAAAGAGTTTAGGGTTTTTCTGATTACTTTTTTTTTTTGTTTCTTCTTCTTTGTTGCTTGTTATTTTTGGGAGCAGGGTAAGGAGAAGCAGGAGGAGGAAGCAGCATGAACAAAATCAATTGATTAGCAGCTGCAATTTCTGTTCTTCAAACCCAATGTAAACATGAAGTGGCTGTATAAGAGATGGTGCATTGTGCTCATCAACATTCTCCCCAGGTTCTGCAGTTCTGAATTACTTGAATTTGTTACCAAAGTGGAACCAATGAATTACATACAAGAACCTGACAATGTTTCATTGTCATCACTGCGGCCTAAATCAGAATGTTAACCCTGGCTAAAAGCGTGCTCCATAACACACTGAAACTTAGTAAGGTATTGGAAACAGAGCCCTGTTGGTGTCATACATACAATTAAGGTCTCTTATGCATGCGATTGTACTTTTTTGGCTACTGCAGTAGACACAATCTATTCTTGGTTGCATAAGTGGATTACCACAAGTGCAATCATTTCACATGGGCCTAAATCCTACTGTTAGTCCTGACTATTCAGTGAATCAGTGAGACTTCTCTATGTCTTAGCTCCTCAATGGATTCAGTGAGTGTTAGGCCCTTTTTGCAAGGCATTTGCCATGTGAAAGGGCCCCTCAAGCTTCACGCAAATGTGAGGGGCGGTCCACATGACGCACTCACAATTGCGCTACGCTCCAGGGTCTGGTAGGCGCCGCTTTTGCACTTTTTCATTTTTGGCTTTGAGCCAAAAATGGTGTGTGATCACGCATTGCTTTGGGGCCCCGCATGCACTTGCCATGCGTGAGGAGCTCTGGAGCTATGGCGCTCGCACTTCCTGCCCAACGCAGCCTGGGAAACTCCCAGGCTGCACTGCAGAAGAAAGAAGTTGGAGTCTCATGCAAGTGGGAGGCAGCTGTGGAGCTGAAGGAATCAGGACACTCGCTGGAGGCTGCTCATGTGATCCCCACACCCCAGCTCCATGAAAAAGTGCGTTGTGGAAAGGGCCTTAGTCTAGCTGGAACTAATCAATTGGATTTCAACAATGCAATTGTGCATTCCTGGAAGGTTCACCAATGCCTTCAATGCACTGCTTGGTCCACTGGGATTGAGGAAGTGACAGTACCACGTAATTGAATACACAGTAGGTTGTACCATGTTGGTATACAGAAGGAGACTGATGGAGTGCAACCACTACTAAACTATATGACTTCACATCTGCACTGGGCCAACATAATGCAGGACTAAGACAAAATCAAGGTTGAAATGAAAACGGGTGGCAACAATGAACTTTTGCTGATACATTACAGAAAGCACAAGTGAGCAACTGAAGAGAGTTTGGGGGTCATTTTTTTTTTACCTTGAGGGCTTCGGGGGCCACAGGAACCTATATACTACTGGATAGTACCAACTAGAGTAGACCATGGCACTAGTTGCTGAATGATGAGTTAACTTGAGTGAGTTGCCTCTAGTTGGAACTAACAATAAGATTTAGGCTGTTGAATGCAAAAAAGGACCAAACCAACCAATTAACCAGAACCTATGGATGTGTATGAAAGTCTGCTTATAATTTTTTAAGGTCTGGGTTGAGCCAGCCAATCATGGCTCGTGGAATGCTACAAGAGAAAGGGTGCAAAAGTGAGACTTATATGCTAAACTGTCAGATAGGGTCAGTTATAAATAGAGTTAGGGCCAGGGAGAAATAAAGCCAGGGACAGGGACAGATTGGGATGGATTAAATCTTGAAAAGATTTGGAAAGAGCCAGACAGGAAGAAGAGGATGAAGAAGACCTAAACAGGGTTTGGAAAGCAATTCATGCTTGTCCTCTTTCTCTCTCTCTCTCTCTCTCTCTGTCTCTCATTCTCTGTCTCTCTCTCTCAGTTTAGACAGAAAGAAAGGGGTGGTCCAGGAAATCTGTACACTTCTGGCATAAAGAAAGAGTACAAAGAGAGGAAGGAGAGTGGATCTTCTTCTCTGCATGTATTCTTTGCCACGGTTGTTACGGTTCAGCCCCCAGTGTTCCCAACATCTGTACAGAAATGATACAAGGAGACAGCAGGACAAGAAGTTTAACACAGTTTATAAGAACTGATAGCACTGATGTACTTTAAGCAAGTGCTGAATTCTCTCTACTCTCCTCCAAGAGAAGAGCACTTTTCACAACAGGAAACTAAAGAAAGGAACCCCTGGGCACAGACAAAGTGCCTCCCCTTTTATGAAAACAATGGCTGCTTCCTTGCTTCTTTGGAGATTGACAGCATGAACTGTAACTGAGTGGTAACAATTCCCAAATCTCATCCTGTACTTTTCAGGGTGAGGAAACTCCATGAGCAGATTTTAGAGAAAGATGTGGAGCAACGTTGCCAGAAAAGTTCAGAAAGAAAATTATGCATACTTTACAGAAGCTGCTCCTTGGGGATCCAGCCTTGGATACTTGCAAAATACTTATTTTTAGCTATTCCCTTGTCAAATTCTCTGCTCAGGGTAAAGGTTACAGTCACTGTGTCTGTACAATAAGGAAAGAAAGGGAATTTACTGGATTCACTTGTCCCTATTGGAAATATTCATTTCAGGCCTCCTGAGACTGATAACAGAATGCAACCCACTTTAAGAAACAAGCTCACTTAGAATTTGGGGAAATTATACTGCAAAGGAGACCTGCAAGAAGAGGACGTCTCCAGCTAGCGTAACTCCAAAACATGTTCTCTAGTCAGTACAACCCTGATCATGTTCTCATAGCATTAATAAGTCCAATTTATGGAAATTGCATATCTCGTAGGAAGGGTGGTAGGGTATGATAACAAGACAGGAATAAAAATTGCAAAGCCATAATGATATGTTATAATTTTTTGCATTTTATGGCTCAGGTTTGGGTCTGGATGCAGACTTATTTAGAACCAACACTCAGGTAATACACAGTTCTGGTCATTCTGTGTGTGAGAGAGTTGGAAAAAGTATACAATATTTGGGAAATAGACCCCATGATCATGAGCTGTTAAACTTTGAAACAAAGAGTTAATAAGAATTGTATAGAATTTGCATAAGACATGATAGATGCTGCATAAAATGAGGTATGATATGGAAAAATTGAATACAGGGAAGCTTTCCCCATTCTTATACTACTAGAACTAATAATGATGATCCACAAAAGCTAAACGGTGTCCAATTCAGGATAGAGAAGAAGAAGCACTTCTTCATACACCACAAACTGTGGAATTCACTTCCACAAGAGGTGGGGTTGGCCATTTTGAATGGCTTTACAAGTACATTGGATGCATTCATGGAACCCAGGGTCACCGCTGGTTGCTAGCCAGAACTAGTGTCAGAAGGTCCTTTACATCACTTGCAGGAAAATATGAAACTGGGGTTGCTGTTGTACCTGTGTTCCTTTGGCATTGTTTTCATGACCAACCATCTGGCCACTCAGTGTTGGAACAAATAAGACTTTGACCTCAACCAGCATAGTTCTTTTTATGCTCCAGCATCAATGACTCACTTAAATCTCATTGGTTTCCAACAGTCTGCTCTAAGTACAACTTCAACTGCATCTCGCCCCTTATTTTCATCGAATCCTCCATTTCATAAAACATAATCAAAGAGATTGAAATCATGAATTCTTTTTAGAAAAATCAGATGAGTTCCTTCCTACACACATCTGTCTTAATGCATTTCTTGCTGAACTTTGTAGAGCTGTTCGTTTTTTTTTTAACAGCAGAATCAAATTAGGGATGCTTTCCATAGATTAAGTGACAAAGGCTGATAGAATTGCCATGAGTAAGCTCAACATGAGTACCACTCTTGTGGGAGTTTGATGTGACATACCTCAATTAAAAAAAAAAAAAGTTGGACAGTTTGAGTGTACAATAGACAGTAGTCGAGAGCAGTGCTTCTCAAACTGGGGGTTTTGTACCAGTGCTGGTCCAGGCTACCAGTCCATGATGAGTTTTTAGGAAAGAAAGAAAATAACTAGGGCCCTTTTTGCAGCAACCTCCCGTCCCGCCACAAGGGCAGGAGAAGGACAGGACTGCAATGATTCTTCTGCATGATGTCGTTCTGGTCTTGTTGTTCTCCTGTCCTCAGGTGATGTGATTGCAGGTTAAATCATTAGTAGGTTTTCCCTGTTAATGACATGCAATCATGCCACCATTCCACATTTACCTGTCCTATAGAAGAGCAGGAAATGTGATGGTGGTGCTTCCTGCCCCAACACAGCCTGGGAAAGTACCTGGCTATGCTGTGGAAGGAAGCGATGTGTCCATCATGCTCCCTTCCACAGGGAACTGGTCCCTTGTGGAGGGTGCCATCACACTCCTTTCCCGGCAGAGCTGCTGCTGGGATCACCGTTAGATGCTGCCACAAGAACGTAAGCTACAGAAAGGATCTAGATTATATAACGGAGTTGTCTTAGAAGGAAGAACTACAAATTCAAAGAATCTTACCTGCCAAAGAGAGAAAGGGTTCTCAGATAAAACTCTTCTCTTGGCTTCCTGAGGGTTCTCAGGCTGGAATTAGATTCCAGAAGGTGATGGGAGCTGAGGTCAAGCAGGGCTTGGGTACCAATGTTGATAATAGAAATGAAGAAACTAAAGGAGGAGATTCAGAGAAAAAGGTCTCAAACAATCTGGGGATGGGCTGCACTCATCTTTGCCTGACCACATAGTAATCCAGCATGGTGGAGCAGTTTGAGCATCAGACTATGACCTTGGAGTCCAGGGTTCGATTCCCCACTCAGTTACAGAAACCCACTGAGTGACCTCAGGCTTCTCACATACACTCAGCCCCAGAAAAGCCTGTGATAGGTCCACCTTCATAAGTTGTAAATGACTTGAAGCACACAACAACAACCACAACAGCAACAACCACATACAGATAGCAAAAAGAAGGAGAAAGATGCATGAGGAGACCGATCTCATTCTCTGAGCTAAGGAGTTCCATTTCTGTGCATTTTGACAAATCTTTACACAACTTTTATGTATCATCCCCACAGGGACATCAACCTCTGTAAACATGTATAGATCAAGTTTATAGTGTTTACAATATTCCTTACCAGAAAATTTATTAGCAGTTAATTACTGATCATCAACTGGCATGCAAAACTTTTTAGGCACACATCTGACAGGGAACGAATGATTGATCATCCCAGAAGCTTCAGATAAACCTTTGATTTTTAAGCATTAATTTCATAGCTCATAACTCCACAAATAATCCTTTGACACCGAGTGATAAGGCTTCACTGCATCTTAACTTGTGTAATAGGAATTATGGAGACCACCTCAAACATCAGGTTTTACATCTTGCTCACACTCCAGTGTGAACTTGCCCTTGGCTTCCTCTTAATGCGGTCACTGCTTTTTTATTTACTTCTGTCTCCGCATTCTTAATTATATCCCTGCAACAAGTGTCTGTTTATTTGGCATTCCATTCACCTATAGCTTGCATTTTAAAATAGGAATTTTTTCCATAGGGAGAGCCACTATGGTATAGTGGCTTGAGTGTTGAAGCAGGATTCAGGGGGAGGGGGAACTGGGTTCAAATCCCTACTCAGTCATGAAACCCAATGGGTGACCTTGGGCAAGTCACACACTCTCATCCTGAGAGGAAGGCAAAGGCAAACCGCGTCTGAACAAATCTTGCCAAGAAAACCATAGAATAGGGTTCTTGCAAGTCAGAGGCTATTTCAGACTTAATTGGGCCTTAATTGGTTTGCTGTCTTCAGATACGTTCTGCAGATGTTTCCTCAGATCTATCTTCAGATATGTTTTGCATACATATTTTCTAAGCATTTCCTCTAGTGACTTTAATTACACAAGCTAAGGCAGATCTGTGCATAACAAAACTCATAGACATGGTGGATGTCTACAGGCTTAGTTTAAAACAACCACTAACTGTTGGATTAAGAGTAGGGCCCTTTCCACATCTTACCTTGTCCTGGAGACATCTAGCATGGCATTGGCCCTGCTAGGAGGGGAGTGTAATCCATCTGCATTGGCTGCCTCCATCTTCCAGGATGCCTCTTCCTGCTGCAGCACAGCTGGATAGTTTTTCCAGGCTAAGCTGGGGCAGGAAGTGCAGCCATTGCATTTCCAGGGTCTCTGCAGGCAAGGTAAGTCCATGATGGTGGCATGATTGATGGTCATTGACAGGGAAGACCAATGAATTATTTGTGGCACAATCATGCAGCCTGGGGACGAGAGAAGGTTGGGACCACGATAACGTTGTGCGTAAGCATTGTCACGGTCCCATCTTTTTCCCATCCCTATCGCAGGTTGGGAGGATGGAGCGGAAAGGTCCTATATCCTCTCAGTTTTAACCCCTTTTAGAGGAAGATGAAGACTGGCTCCATTAACCATCTGTCTCTTTCTGCAGAGTTTGCAGGGAAAAGCATTGAATCGCTTGGGTCCCTCTGAGACCCAATTGTGGGGTTTTGCACCCAAACCCAAGTTTAGCAAAGTAAGGCAGACAGGGGAGGATTCAAGTTTCATAACTAAAAACTTTACTAGTTGCTTTGACATGTGCATTCAGGTTATATATACATAGACTGCCTAAATGGTGACTAACTAAAGGAAGTTTTCAAATTGAGCAAAACTGAATGGAACTGTTGCCATCTTGAAGGAGGAAAAAGAAAGAAGGGAGGAAGAAGAGAAGGAGGAATCTTTATGTGGCCACAAATACCTGCACATTCCTGTAGTCCCATGATCTGGTTGTTTAGATACATGAGCTCATTGATGACTATGCATTACAATTAGTGATGGCACAAACGGGGATACTTCTTGAGAAACAATATGGAGAGACATGCAGGGAATATTTCTGCTACCTATGGCCCCATTGCTTTAATAGCAAATGGGAGAAGGGGGTGTGAGAAGATTTAACATAAGGTATTACAAATGGAAAAAGGCCCGTCTATCAGTTTTTCATTCAGCTGCATTCATAAGCTTCAAGGAGCTAGCAATCCAATTTCCCACGTGGGGAATATATTTGGGAAGATCACCTCTTTACAGCTGCATTTCTTATCCTGAAAACATATCGCCGCCACTCATGCTATTATAGATTCTCTCTTTGCTCTGCATTTTACCAGTCCTTAGTCAAAAAGAGGTAATCCTCTCTGTGGACTTGCATTTTTCACCCAAAGCCTTGTAGGGACCTGATAGCCTACGGCCCTTAGCAACAAAAGAGAACACGGGATCAGTTATCTGCAAAATGTTTGCAAGGAAAAACCAGGTTGCTTTGCGGCTCTCTCGACAGAAAAAGGTAATTTTTGTAGTGTCATTTAGGCATGCTTCTTTATTCCTAGAGTGATATATCAAATAACCTGAAGTTGAGAAGGTTCGCCTGAATGGCACAGGGCTCCCAGCTGCACTTGTGAGCACTTTTTTTAAAAAAGGAAATACACAATTCAGGCTGAAATACAACAAAGGATAGGCAAGGAAATATTAGGAGGAATAAAAATACAACCACTATTGAGACAGAATTACAACCCACAATTAAAACCATATCTCATGATAAAACAGCAAGATAAAATCATTTGAATAAATAAACAGTTTCTCGCATCTTCCTTCCAGAATTCTTCTTGTTTCTGCAATATTGTTTGTTTAAAAACAAAATCTGTAAACGTAGGTAAATTCAATTGACTGAATAGTATGCAAATCTATACCAGTTTGTTGGTTTCACATTTCTTTGAGATGGTTGCAGGTCCCATGAATCCTAGGATGCTCCAGAGAATAAAATTTCTCTACATCACTTAAAGGCAAGTGAGAATAAAGTCTACACTCTATACTGATATGATGATGATGATGATGATGATGATGATGATGATGATTATTAATATTTTCTTACCCGCCTCTCCTCAAAGCTCAAGGTGGGGTACAATAAAGGTCAAAATACAATTAAAATAAGAATAGCAATTTAAAATTAAAACACATTAAAATACGCTAACAGCATAAAACCATTCAAATACTGTAATCAAAATCATAATCAAAAATACATCATAGTTAAAAATAGGCTGGGTAGGCCTGCTGGAAGTGCTGTTTTTACATATTTAATGTAATAGTTCTAGTGCTATTATTCCCCTTTCAACATCCTATGGAATCCTGGGATTTGCAGTGTAGGGAGTGACCTTTGGAATTCTCAGCCCGAGAGCTCTTTGGCCTCTGCAAACTATGGCCCTTTTCGCATTGAGGTTTCCCGCATGAGGGGGAGGGCGGCTTGCGCGAGAAGCCTCCTCCGGGAGGCTGCCGCTTCCCCCCTCGTTCCTTCCGCAGGCGCATCCTGCTGGCGCGTCCGTCGCGCTAGCGCCCCGCCCCTTCCTTCCGCAGGGGCCTGTGGGAGCTGTAGGCACCATGGAGGGAAGGAAGCGCGACCCGGCCGCCTCCCCAACGCTCCGCACAGCAGGTAAGCGCGCATGGGCGCTGGGAGCGTTGCGCGAGCGCGGGTGATTTTCGTTTCGAAGCGAAAATAAAAAAAACCATGATTGCACCACTGCAGCCCCGTGAGCATGGCGGAAGTGGGAGTGCGTTGTGCAGAGCGACGCTCCCACTCCCGTGAGCCTCAAGGGGCTATTTCGCGAGAGAAAACCCATGCGAAAAGGGCCCATAAATCCCAGAATTCCACAGGAGGTTGAAAGTGGAATCATAGCGGTATAACAGTGTGCTGCGGAAATGGAGTAGAGCGAAAAGGTTAGGTGAATAAGCACCCAAAGGAGAAAGGCATTTCTATAGCTGCTGAAGAACTTCACCAAGAAGGCTACGGACTTTTTCAATAATTCACAGTTCTGTGCCGGCAGGTTCTATTACTTTTCTTTTAGCCATAGTCGCTGTCAAAAGAACCTTTGTTTCCAGCAAACGCTACCTCCCCGCCTGCCACGCAGGGACACATTTCAGGCTTGACAAACTACCAAAGTGTAGAGCAACCTGCTCGGAGACAGTCATTAGCATCCAGAATAATGGACCCTGTTTGTTTCCTTTTCTTCCTCCATCAAATATGTAAGCACCTGTAATTGCTCCTCCACCTGTTGAGGACTAGGTGCACCTGCTCATTGCTCTGCTCCATGATAGCAATTTAGACTGAAGCAGCATTTCATATTTTGCTAATCGCACTCGTTGTAATTACTGTGTAACACTTAATTGGAATTCGTGTAATTATTATTTTAAAATACTTTGCTCATTACAGTCTGAATTTTTAATTTGCAAAACACACAGTCAGATCCTAGATCTGGTTCCCTTTTGACCACTGATGATGGTATGCACATTTTAATGTTTCCAGTGCCTTATACACGAATAAATTTCCACTCTCCAGACCTGCTCAGTGCTGCTTTCTCTTCTATTCAGACCAGGTGTAAGTCTCATCGTGTAATTATGAAGGGCTGTCTTGGAAGCAAGACCAGGGAGAAGAAGAAGTTTTGGAAAATTGCTTATTCTACGTGGGGCATTCTTCTAGATCATAGAATCATTGAATTGGAAGGGACCCCAGGGACCATCCAGTACAACCCCCTTCTGCCATGCAGGAACACCCTCAAAACACCCCCAGCAAATGGCCATCCAGCCTCTGCTTAAAAACCTCCAAAGAAGGAGACTCCACCACACTCCGTGGAGGCAGCAGATTCCACTGCCAGACAGCCCTGACCGTCGAGAAGTTCTTCCTGAGATTCAGGTGGAATCTCCTTTCCTGCAGCTTGAATCCATTGCTCCTTGTCCTTGTTTCTGGAGCAGCAGAAAACAAGCTGGCAGCTTGTAATAACCCTTGTGACATTTCTTAAGTCCAGCATGAGAACAAAAAAATGAGACCTTTTGGGAAAAACGGTTATGCATGGGAATACATGGTAGAGATTTTTGTGTGAAATGTGTATTCTTCTGAAAAAGAAATATTTTTCAGAAAAGCACAACTTTGTGTTAAATTGTGGGGTTTTGCACCCAAACCCTACAGGTCTTTCTGGGGGAAAAATGGCTAGTATTCTGTTTAGTAATCAGGATGGCATAAAATAGAGTTTTATTCCAATTCACACTTACAATCATTGCACAATTGCAACAACCAAAAGTGCCCCCAAATGGTCTTTAAAGCCTTCCAGCACCCCACCGACCCAATGCATCCATATATACATATATATAGATATGGATACTTCCAAATACAGGGTAGAGGGAAAGAACAATTACAATATTAAATCCAGATATGATGGTAAGAAATGAACTCAACCTACTTTTCAACTTTCTCTTATTATCTTTGCTTCTTTCAATTTTGTTATTTTTTTATTTTGTGGGGAAGAGTTAAGTAGAGGGATACAAGCAGATAATCAAATGTAACGATATCAAAAAGAAAACAGAAAAATCACTAAATCATCAAATTGCAAAAATAGATAGATAGATAGATAGATAGATAGATAGATAGATAGATAGACAGACAGACAGACAGACAGACAGACAGACAGACAGACAGACAGATAGATCCAGCAGAGGGAGGTGGGAAGTGTATTCAATTATTTTATATTATTTGTTTTTCTATTTTGTAATGTAAAGATAGTCACAGAGGTTGGTGACTATTCTCTTTAACTTGTCTTTGCATTTTTTTCTTCTGTTGTAAATAAAAATAAGAAGTATCAAAACTATGTCGGGATACCGGTAATGCACTTTGAGATCAATCCAATTCTATTGTGTTAATGAGATGGAATTAATGAATGCCTATTTATATTTTACCAGTTAATCCATATTATCTATGATTTTAATTTACTTCATGCATTTCTATACTATTTTATGCATTTGCATCCTATTTTGTGCTTTTGTATCCTGTTTTTAGTCTATCTTATTTACATATTTATATCCTATTTTTAGCAGGTGCATTTTCTCTATATCGTACCACTGGATGGTTTGCTATGTTGGGTCTATGGACAGTAAAATAAAGTTTTATATACTACTACTAATGATGATGATGATGATGATGATGATAATAATAATAATAACAACAACACAAAACAATTTGAGTTGGAAATGTCTTGAAGGCTCATAATACCAAGAAGAAGAATGAAGGAGGTACCAGTTCTTCCAAGCTGCATCATTCCGTCACCTAATGGGACGATGAAGCCATTCCAAGAGTTTGAGAATGAGTCTCTGTCGATCTTCATTGGCTCTGCATTGCACTTAGAGGCAAGAAGTTGGTCCTGCATTGCAATGCAGAGAGCATAGTGCGCCGGAGATGTTAGCTTGTAGGTTGTGAGTGGCTTCAGTTTATTAATCTTAATTTTGGGGGGGAATAAATGTCTTTGGCATACCAGATGATGTCACAGCACAGCAAGCAGCCTGTTAACATCATCCACTAACTCTGTGTTTCTGCTTTCTGACAATATTTTAACACCGCGGAAAGGTGTTCCTGCTGCGTGGGACCAGGCAACCAGAGTTTTCATCGAGACACATTCCCAGACATAGATTTATTTATAATTTGGAGAGCTAGGTGAACGCCTGTGGATACTCAGGTGGGGGAAATGATATATTAGCCCACATAGCCATGTATTATAGTTAATGATTTAGCTTTTCTGGAGCTTGAAATGAAGAGTTAGCTGCCTGTGCAATCTTTTTAAAAGAAAGGGGGGGGAATGAAAACACCTTTCCAGCATTACGCGTGGCACTGTCTCTCAGTCGTATTGTGTATTACACAGTCGGTCTGAAACTATGCCTTGAAAAAGGTGCGTATATGTCAAGAAAGCATGGATTTCTTTTTCTTTGGTGATCATTGAAATGTGACATCCATGCACAAATCATCGCCAGGAAGGATGTGGAAAAGAGGTGGAAAAATGCACAGCCACTGCCTGGAATACTATCAGTAGTCAGAATACAATACAATACAGTTGGATGACTTCATCCTATGGAGAGCAGCACAATGGACCTCTCACATGTGCCTGATAACCACCTTGGAAATGATGAATGTTCGGGGTCCCCTTGGACAGTCCTCTCTAGTGTAGACTCAGTCAGTCAACTATTGGCTCCTGAGTTAACACAGCAATGTTGATGCAATGGGTTGACTCTAGTTGGAACTAGCAATAAGATTCAGATCAATATGTCTGAAGATGATCCTGTATAGATGCAAAACTCACACGCAGGGCATTTCTGCACTAGACTGTTATAGTGCTATTATTCCACTTTCAGCCTCCTGTGGAATTTTGGGGTTTGTAGTTCCCTGAGGTCAAAGAGCTCTCTGGTTGAGAATTCCAAATGCCCCTTCCTAAACTGCAAATCCCAGGATGCCATAGGATGTTGAAAGTCGAATAATAGCACTATAGCTGTGTAGTGCGGAAATGGCATCAGTGGCTGGCATCCTACTCCAATTTGGCCAGGCTGAAATAGACCCATTCTATTCATTGTTGAACAGTGAGTCAACATACAGACAACTCTAATGCATTTAATAAGTCTATACTAGTCATAACTGAGAGCAGATTTAGGTCAGTGTGTTGAACATTAAATGTTGTAACAACAATATGCTCAGCCTCATTTTCCTCTGTTTCATTTCCCCCTGTTTCTTTTCTTTTCTTTTATTATGTTTTATTATTTTATTTTATTTCAGTTCTTCCTTTCTCTTGGCATGAGATCCAAGGTATGTATGTATGTATTTTAAATATATGATTAAAACAAACAGATCAAATGTTATTGTGCAACACTTGTTCCCCTTTCAACCTCCTATGGAATCCTGGGGTTTGCAATTGAGGGAGGGGCCTTGAGAATTCTCAGCCAGAGAGCTCTTTGGCCTCAGGAAACTACAAACCCCAGAATTCCACAGGAGGTTGAAAGGGGAATAATAGCACTATAACAGTGTAGGGTGGAAATGGCCTGATTGTGAAAATGCATTTAAAGAAAGAAAGAAAGAAAAGGAAGGAAGGAAGGGAGGGAGGCAGGGAGGCAGGGAGGGAGGGAGGGGGAAGGGAAGGGAAGGAGGGAGGGAGGGAGAGAGGGAGGGAGGGAGGGAGGGAAGGAAGGAAGAGGGAAGGAAGGAAGGAAGGAAGGAAGGAAGGAAGGAAGGAAGGAAGGAAGGAAGGAGGAGGAAGGGAAGGGAGGGAGGGAGGGAGGGAGGAAGGAAGGAAGGAAGAGGGAAGGAAGGAAGGAAGGAAGGAAGGAAGGAAGGAAGGAAGGAAGGAAGGAAGGAAGGAAGGAAGGAAGGAAGGAAGGAAGGAAAGAGGAGAAAGGGAAGGGAGGGAGGAAGGGAAGGGAGGGAGGAGGGAGGGAGGGAGGAAGGAAGGAAGGAAAGGGAGGAAGGAAGGAAGGAAGGAAGGAAGGAAGGAAGAAGAAAGAAAGAAAGAAAGAAAAGGGAAAGAAAGAAAGAAAGAAAGAAAGAAAGAAAGAAAGAATTGTTTGGGGGGAAAAATAGAGCAAGAAAAAAATCTTTATCCCATTCTTGTTTTGTGAAACTCAGAGTGTTGTGCAAATTTTCCCCACAGTTTATTTATGCTGCCGATGACCACGTGTGGCAGGGCAGAGTAATAGATAGCATCGGACCTAATAAGCTTTGTGGATGAGCAGATATCCGATCCAAAATTTCCCCGATTCTGCTCCAGCTTGTCAGGCACTACGGCTCACTGGCTCTAAATGGGAGGCGAATCTGTCTTTGTCAGCACCTGCAACTCTTAATTAAAATACTCTGTTCTTTTCTGTGGAGTTGGCTTGGAAAGCCTTCGTCCTTTACGCCCCCCGACTGCAGTTCCTTCTCTGAAGCCCTCCGTGGCTCTCCTAACTCCACCGTGGAGTCAATAAGCTCTCTCTATGAGCCACTCTTGCTAGGAGAATGCCACAAGCCATTATTTAATCTTTGTAACCAAGAGCTAGTTCAGGACCACAGTGGTCTAATTAAAAAGTCTTTTAATATATCATTGATTTCTCAATATGACGGCAAAGGCCCATTCCGCTCCCAGTATTAGTTTGAAGCTGCTTTCGCCCCTAGCCAAGCTTTATATGCAATCATTAAAAAACAGAAGAAATGGTAATTAGCGGAAGATTGGAAGAAGGAACTACACAAAACCCATTTCATTTGGAGAGGGAGCAATCTGGTCCAGCGATATTCGTCTCTGAAGCGCTCCTTCGGTAGCAGGTTTTTGTGTGTTTGTGTGTGTGTGTGTGTGTCAGAGAGAGAGATTGCAGCCAGTTCCTAAGGCTGTGCTTGAGCATCCTAATATATAAAAGATAAATCCCTTTGTTTGTTTATTTAAATATTTCTGTCATACTCAAGCATATCAGGCCAGTGTATAATAAAACCATTCCTAAGATTTTCAGATGACTTTTAAGAACAGTAAGAGCAATTTATATTGACTAAAGGCATTTAAAACAATCTGGCTAGCTAAAGTAGTCTAGAAGAAGAGACTCATAGAGCTGGAAAGGAGGTGGGAGAGGGCTTGTTTGCTGCTGCTGCAGAGAACAGGACAAGGAACAATGGATTCAAGCTGTGGGAATGGAGATTCCACCTGAATCTCAGGAAGAATTTCCTGACGGTCAGGGCTGTCCGGCAGTGGAATCTGCTGCCTCCATGGAGTGTGGTGGAGTCTCCTTCTTTGGAGGTTTTTAAGCAGAGGCTGGATGGCAATCTGTCAGGAGTGCTTTGATGTGCATTCCTGCATAGCAGGGGGTTGGACTGGATGGCCCCTGGGATCTCTTCCAATTCTATGTTTTGATGATTCTATGACTGAAGTTACCACCAAGTTACCAATCTCATTCTGCCATGCAGGAACACACTACTAAAACCCTCCTAAAAGATGGCCTTCCAAACCCTGGAAGGAAAGTACACCATCCTGCAAGGTAGTATATTCCACTCGAAACTGCTCTCAACTTCAGGAAGTTCTTCCTAATGATTCATGGAAGACATCAGCCTCAGCCCCTGTGGGGTTTCCTCTTCCGTTCTTCTCCATCAGACAGCCATAAAGCACCAGGCATTCCAAAATCACATTTTCCATACACATGTCCCTTCCTTCCTCTGAGTATTATCAACTTTAATATTCACAGTGTACATCTCATATACATAATTCTACAACAGACAGGAATATTTCTGGAGAATAATTAATATTGGCATAATAAAAAGTTATGAAGCCTTACTACCAGTTCAAGGGAAATGACTCAGAACTTTTTAGAAGGAAAGGAAGGAAGGAAGGATCCTAAATACAGATTTATGGCATAAGTCTGAAGGGTTCTGAAGTCTCCTCTCTTAGGGACATAATTAACCATTTTAAATACATAATGAAATGCACATACTGGCTTCTCATATAAATAATATATAGCATGCCAATGCATCATGAATGCTTCTATTTTAGCTCTGGGGAATGGAAAAAATCAAAAGTACAATATGGTTTTGTCTGGATTCTTTGGACTCTGCCCTCATCAGCATGAATTTTCTCCCTAATGTCAGGAGAAGAAGAGATTCATTTCCTGGTATCGGTTTTAAGGGTTGGGAAAAACTCTTACTAATGAGGTTGGACTTTTTTATTTCTTGTGCAATGGACATATTCAGTAAGGGGAGTTCCTGAAGTGTGACCATTACATGTGGGCCTGGATCCTATTAATAGTCCCAACTGGAGCAGGACTATTGATTCAATTGGAATTGCCAATGGGTTGACTTGCTATTCAACAGTAGGCTCAATAGATCTACTTTATTTTTATTTTTTTTATTTGTTTATTAAAAAGATAAATTAATACATTTCAAAAACAAAATCATAAATCTATAAATTTTTCACATTCTTAAACTAAAAAAAAACGCTTAACTTGTATATACATATCCTAATATTTATCCCTCACAATCCTTATCCTTCCTCCCTCCCCTTGTTAGATCAACTTTTATCGATTTTATTTCTATATTGTTATCCCTAATAAAATGCACACAAAAACAAAATCAAATACCACCATTGCCTCTACCTTTAGTTAGATTAGTATAACCGTATTCTTCCCTCTTATCTTAACATTATATTATTTCAAACCATCTATTTATTCTTCTTCACTCTGACAAATCTTTTCCAAAATGTTTTTTATCGACCTCAAATCGTTAGCTTTCTCTCCGCTCTTTTCTCCTCTTAATCTACGAGTTAGGTCATCAAGTATGACATATTCCAGAACCTTCTGTACCCATTCTTCCACAGATGGTGTTTCCTGAGTTTTCCAATATTTAGCGTACAGTATTCTGGCCGCAGTAATCATATATAAAATTATTGCCTCATGATTTTTGTACTTTTTGTCTACTTGGTGCAGCATATTGAGTAAAAAGATTTCAGGCGTAATTGGAATTTCTATCTGTAATGTGTCCATCATCGCTGCATAGATGGTATTTAGACCCTGTGAAGCTGGGAAATATATATAAGTTAAAAGACAAGAATTGTTGGAAGTGTAAGCAGGAAAACGGGACTTTTTTTCATATGTGGTGGCAATGCCCTAAAGCAAAAAATTACTCAATAGATCTACTTTAGTTGGACTTAAGCCATCAGATTCTAGCGATGAAGTTGTGGATGGCAACACTGGTGCCTTTGGTGTGTACTGCTTCATTCTCTGGGACTGCAGCAACAGCCACGGTGTAGTCTCCATCACACCATGGGAGAATAAGTAGGCAGATGGGCAGATGCACAACCGGTTGCACAATGTTGGCATCAGGCAGAAGGACCTGCTTGGTGAGAACACACAGACACTACCCAAGAACAAGGTACAGTCTCAATCTTTGTTCATTTTCTCCTTACCTGACCCGTATAT
This sequence comes from Ctenosaura bakeri, assembly GCA_948474755.1. Classification (NCBI taxonomy): domain Eukaryota; kingdom Metazoa; phylum Chordata; class Lepidosauria; order Squamata; family Iguanidae; genus Ctenosaura; species Ctenosaura bakeri. The sequence goes on along the minus strand of CAOLHI010002437.1, from coordinate 105,337 downwards.
CCTTGGTTCATAAAACAGAGAGGCCAAGACACCTTGGGATTTTTTTTTTCTTCAGGGAGGGTATTATTACATTTAGGGAAAAAATTACTGATGAACAAACAAAAAGCATGTGCTTGTGTTCTAGGGATGCAATTCTTCACAGAGTTTCTTCTCAAAGGAGGTAATAAGTAAATCTTAACTTTTTTTCCCAACTACTAGAAAGTCTCTCCCCCCTGCCAAAAAAATCAGTAGCTTTCAAAGTCTGTTCACAATTCAGGACTTATTCTTTGCAAACTTTGCATGTGTTGAAGAAAACAGCATTATTTCCATGAAAAAATACTATTTGTGTGTGTGTGCAGAATAGGTTGGAGGGGGTTGCATAGAAAATGTTTTCTATACAAATGAACTGTGTGTGAATTTTGCACAAAATAAACTCCAATGACAGCGATTTCTGCACCGGAAATATTATTTCTTCATGGAAATATTTTTTTTTCTGTGCAGAAAATGCTGTGTTATGCACAAAACAACTTTTGTGCTAAGACACAAACTGCAAATATTCCTACCAATCTAGGACTCTTCTCACCAGAATTTTGCAACCCCCCAAAAACCTGTTTTTTTATCAGCCATTCAATCTGTGTGTGTGTGTGTGTGTGTATGAAAGAGAGAGAGAGAGAGAGCGAGAGAGAGCACTAGAATTTATTATTGCCAGTGCAATTCTCGGCTGCATCAATAGGAGTATGGTGTCTAGATCGAGGGAGGTACTGGTACCACTCTACTCTGCTTTGGTTAGACCCCATCTTGAATCCTGTGTCCAGTTCTGGGCACCCCAATTCAAGAAGGATATTGACAAGCTGGAGCAAGTCCAGAGGAGGGCGACCAAAATGGTGAGAGGCCTGGAAGCCATGAAGCCCTATGAGGATAGACTTAGAGAGCTGGGGATGTTTAGTCTGCAGAAGGGAAGGTTAAGAGGGGACATGATAGCCATGTTTAAATATTTGAAGGGATTCCACGTAGAGGAGGGAGAGGGCTTGTTTTCTGCTGCTCCAGACACCAGGACAAGGAGCAATGGATTCAAGCTGCAGGAAAGGAGATTCCACCTGAACCTCAGGAAGAACTTCCTGATGGTCAGAGCTGTCCGGCAGTGGAATCGGCTGCCTCGGAGTATAGTGGAGTCTCCTTCCTTCGAGATTTTTAAGCAGAGACTTGATGTCCATCTGTCAGGAGTGCTTTGAGGGTGTTCCTGCATGGCAGAAGCGGGTTGGACTGGATGGCCCCTGGGGTCTCTTCCAACTCTACATTTCTATGATTCTATGAATTTGCTACAGATCAACTCATGGACCTTCACATCAAGGCTAATGCTCATTTTACATAGTACTAATGTATGTAATGAAATATCTAGAATCTAAGGAATTGGCTGATAGTGGAGATGGGATGAAAACAGTGTGCAGATAGTGCCCTTCTTCCATCACAATGTCCTCATATTTGTCTGGTACATGGCGCTGATGAACTCCACAAGTGCCCAGCGCGCTGGAAAATACCAGTTCAGTTTCAAGAGACAAAGAGCACCGCTATTTCTGATCAAGATTTCAGAAAACTGCTGGATTTTTTTTTTTTTTTTAACATGGCCTGGCTTGTCCCATGAAATATTCATCTGTCTTGGGCAACACACTTACACACATCGTTTGAGTCAATTTATTACGTGGCAATAGACACGAGGCAATAGAAACTGAATCTATTTCTTGATCAGGGAATAAATGAGGATCAAATGAGGCTGGATGATTTCAGCAGAAGTTACGTGCAAATGAATTTATTCTGAAATGAATAGCCTCAGGTAGATTAAAGGGGCAGGAGGTATCTATGAGTGCAGATCCCCTTCCAAGTTTCTTAGAGTTAGGAGAATTGGCGACAATATCAGAGCATGATATCAACAAAAAATAATATTCTCCAAACAGTTGAATGGGCAAACTTACTGCATGTTAATGTCTGGAGGAAGCAATGTTAACAAAGTGATAGATAACAAGTGCTTCGCTTCTCCTTTCCCTGAACAAGCAGTAATAAATAGAAACCTGGGCATCTTAAGTTAGACAAAACTATTCATTTCTAGAGAATCACTGCAAAAATCAGAGGTATTTTACAGGCTCATGAGCTAACAAGGCAACGAGAACAGGAATGTCCATCATTTGGATGTTCTCTTTGCCATCTTGTCTACAGAGTCAAGCCATCTCAGGTTACATCCAAAGTACCATAGGACTACTTTAGCTATTTGGGCAAAGTTCAGTAAAATGGAGGGCAATAGGAATCATAGAATCATAGAATCATAGAAATGTAGAGTTGGAAGAGACCACAGGGGCCATCCAGTCCAACCCCCTGCCATGCAGGAACACCCTCAAAGCACTCCCGACAGATGGACATCAAGCGTCTGCTTAAAAACCTCCAAGGAAGGAGACTCCACTACACTCCGTGGAGGTAGCAGATTCCACTGCCAGACAGCCCTGACTGTCAGGAAGTTCTTCCTGAGGTTCAGGTGGAATCTCCTTTCCTGCAGCTTGAATCCATTGCACCTTGTCCTGGTCTCTGTAGCTTGTCCTGGTCTCTGTAGGAAAAGAGGAAGACCACTTCACGTGCAGATTGGCTCAATCAAGGAAGCCATGGCCCTGAATCTGTAGGACCTGAACAGGCCTGTTGATGGCTTGGACTCTTGGAGAAAGTCTTATGATCTTTATAAATCAAAGGTGAGAGAACCGACATAATGTAGTGGTCTAAGTGTGGAGTGAGGGTTTTGGGAGGCCCGGATTTGGATTCCACTCAGCTATGGAAACTCCTTGGGTGGTCTTGGTCAAGCCACGTCCTCTCAGTCTCTGAGGAAGTCCATGCAAGCCCCTGTGAACAAATCTTGCCAAGAAAACCCCAGACTAGGACCACCTTAGAGTTACAATAAGTTGGAAATAACTTGAAATAATAAAATAAGTTGGAAATAACTTGAAGGCTCATTAGAACAGCAGCAACAACAAAACAACAACAGAAGAAAGCTCACTTGATGCACATAACAAAGAGACCAAAGACCCAGATGGACCCCAAGGTAAATAAGGGGATCTCTCCTTCCCAGTAAGGAGACCAATGTTTTTGACCAGTTTGTCCTGCAACTATTATTAACGAGGCCCAAGTTATGGGTTGGTGGTGGAGACAACACCCCAATTCTTCAGGATTCAAACCCAGGTATTTTGAGAGATACACACTTTGCTTGGGTGGAGTAATCTGTCAGTTCTGCTTTCTCCCACATTGCAGGAATCTCTTTTACTAGGAGAAAAAAAATATGCATTTTGGAAAATTCGTAACAAAAAGGCAAAGTGAACCGAGCTCTCGCTCATCTCTAAAATAAAGGGGATGGATGGGTGGATGTCCTGCTTGTTCCCTGCTTGTTACTGCAAGAACAATAACTACCTGTAACAAAACCAGACAATTTTTCTGCATTTGTATAATTCAGAGTTGAGAAGTGGTAAGAGAAATATTGCTACCTCAATTGTCCCCACTGGCAGAGGGGGAAAAAGGACTGGTTTCAGCATTATGATTCATGTAAATTACTATCATCATTGATTTTAAACTCTTGCTCCCTGGCATTCTCTGCATTACAAAGGCATTTCCCTGGTTTTGGACCGCATTTGCCTTGATTACAGGAGCACTGCTGCTTTAATAGCATGTTGCCTTTAGAAGCTGACATTTGATGAACAATGGTTTTCACCTTCCCGGGCTTGTAGTGTTGCTTAGGGAACATTTACCTGATGCATGATGAACATTCAATAGAGCTTTACGGTGCAATGCAAAATAAATTCCATCCAAAAAAAGGAGGGAGGATTGTGAATGTGTTTGCTTAAATTAGCAAGCATTGGTGTTTAGGAGAGACATTATGTAAAATGACAACCCAGCCTTGTAACTTTCATGGAAAGAAATGTATCCATGACTTCATTTTCCCCCCACATATTCTTCCATGACTTCTGACCAGATGTCAAAGCTTGGCTGTTTCTGCATTACACTATTATCGTGCTATTATTCCACATTCAACATCCTATGGAGTCCTGGGGTTTGCAGTTTAGGGAGGGGCATTTAGAATTCCCAGCCAGAGAGCTCTTTGGCCTCAGGAAACTAGAAACCCCAGAATTCCACAGGATGTTGGAAGTGGAATAATAGCACTATAACAGTGTAGTGTGGAAATGTCCTTTGTCAAAGCCCTTCAGGTCATGAAAGATTGCATAAAGGCTTGGAAGAGAACTGGGGCCCCTTCACTCAACACAATTTTAGGACTATGATACTACTTTAACTGCCATGGCTGCACACTCTGGAATTCTGGGGTTAGCAGTTTGGTGAGGAACTAGAATTCTTTGCTGAGAAATCTAAGTACCTCTTCCTGAAATGCAAATGACAGGATTCTATGGGATGGAACTATGACAGTTGAAGTGCAATCAAACTGCTCTAATTTGTGTAGTGTGAAAGGACCCTTTGTAAAGGCAAGAGTTCTCTCTCGTTCCGTTATAAACTGAAACCTGACTGGAGATGTACCTGGAATAATTTCACACTCAAGATGGGGAATTCTATCAAAATGTGGGGGCTGGATGATCCCCAGGGGCAGCTGGTGGTTTCTATGTTAGCGGAGTGGTGAATCTGCTTCAGATTTAAAGCTTTAAAGGCATCATCACGGATACTGAACATGAGCCTTGAAATACTTTCAGAACCTTGGAAAGCTTCTTTCTGATTCAGACAAAAGCTAGAAACCTATTGTTAGTCCAACTAGAGTAGATTCTTTGAATGCAACTCTAGGCTGCAGGTTTGCCAAGTAGGAACCTCCAAAGCCATCTTAAAATTTCATTTTAGGCAAAATTTGGTGGCAGTTCTTCCTAACAGTCCCATCTAAATAACCAACGCAAAAGTTACTGGCAATCAAAGTTATTGGTCATCAAAGTGGCCATGTCCAGAAGACAGAAAGATTATTGCTGCCATGCCTGTAATGTGAAATGCACCATACAGAATGGATGAAGCAACTGCAAATTTCAGAGAAACGGAATGGAGCCTTGGTAGTGAACCCAGAGGTTATCTCACCTGTCGCTGCCCACGCTGGGTCTCTTCAGCTGGCCGGCTGAGAAGTTCAGATTCTGTTATTGCGAATGTGTTAAATTAATAATGGAGTTTGTCAAAATGTTTAGAAGATAACCAGAAAACACAGCATGGCAACTTTCTCAGCTCCCAGCGGAATCTTTTATTTCATGCTTGTCACTGTTCATAAGGTTTCAAGTGGATTAGTATTGTTTTATCAATCAATTTTATGCAAAACAATAGCCAGGCCTACTCACAACAGAAAATGTATTTCCCTCAATCAATGTACTTTGCACACTGCACACAAAGTGATGAATGTAAGACAAATATGTGGAAACTGCAATAAACAGGAATCATTCTCATCAAGAATATACTTCCGATTGCAGAATGGTTTTTCCCCCAGTATAACCTAGAGCACAGGATGTTGGGAAGTCACATGGAGAGCATTTTTTTCTCCTAGTGAGAAATGAATAAAGCCATTCAACTGGAGTGTACAACTTCCTATCCAGCATGGCCATACACCCCTAAATTGTCTAAATGTTTGTCAAGTTCTCATAGTTTCATAGAGTTAGAGGAGGCCTCGTAGCCCACCTGCTGGTTACGGAAATCCCAACAAGTCACCACTCTGTTGCTCATTGGTAAGCCAACCATGCCATCACGCCCTGCCCTGGAGACCCTCACAGTGAGGAGGAGGATTCTGAATCTGAGCCAGAGGTTTCCCCAGAAGTTTGCTCAGTGGAAAATAACAACCAACAGCAGGGGGCTGAGCAGGGCCAACAAGTATCAGAAGATGAAGCAACACAAACTCCTACCTTGTGGGAGAGAAAATGCTAGAAAGAAAGTCTCCGGCATTCGGATCAGTTAAATAACAAACGGACTTTAATGAGGGAACACTTGTGGCAGCATCATTCACCTATAAAAGACAAACAGCTGGCTCATCTCCTCCTAGGGTCGACAACTGATCTTCCTGGTGGTTGAAGCCCTGTGCTGTGTTTTCCTGAATCTGGGCTCTCTTGGATCTCTGCTTGCTTGACGCTGATTCAGATTTGCCCTTGTAGATTGGTTTGCCTTGGAACTTGCATTCTTGACCCGAACTTTCTTTGGGCTACTCCCGCTCTCGCCTCTGTGAGTAAGCTCTGCCCTCCTGGCTTGGCAATTGGTTACCTGGTCTTCCTGGGACATGACACATGAAGGGCAATCAGACTAGCATCTACCCAGGAATGGCTTATAAGTACCCAGAACTGGAGCTCAGGAGAACCACAACTGATGAAGCAGCACAGTTATGGTTGGAACTGGCCAGAAGAAGATGACATTTAGCGATGAAACGTATGGGCTTTCTGAGGGAAATAGCAGTTAACGGTAAAATAGGAGGGAATCATATGAAAACTTAGTAAGGAAACTGAGATGCTTTCTGAAGGAAATAACAGCTATGGTAAAATAAAAGGGAATCATGTAATGGAGGAATTGTGATTTTATAAGAATAGGAGGTATGGTAGTTTTATAGACCCAAGAAGATGGTAGTATACACCACTGCCACATTGGTCTTGTGGGGTGGAGTTCTAAGAGTATGTATGGAGGAAGTCTTCTATGTTGTTGTTTTTTCCTTTCTTTGCTAAAAGTACAAATTGTGGAACACCATTACTAAGACCAGTATTTTTTTAAAATCAAGATGTTTGATTTTTAAAAGCATAAATTGAAGCCTTGAGTTTGTTTTTTTTTTCTTTCTTTCTTTCTTTCTTTCTTTCTTTCTTTCTTTCTTTCTTTCTTTCTTTCTTTCTTTTTTTCTTGAGAGTACATGTAGGATTCTGCTTTGTAACCCAGTCAAATTGAGTTTATTGTAATGCAGAAATCAGCTATGGTGCACCAAGAGTGTTGCCAAGTTTTCAAACAAAGACAACCAGGAACAGTTGAAATTCATGACATGCAGGGTTGACAATCAGAAAGCAACTATTAGCAAGTTTGTGCTCTGCCGAAATATCAAATGAAAGCATCGATTTCCATTCACTTTGCCACGTATTTTTCTCTGTAACATCAACACATTCATAAACTGCATGATATAGGCTTCCCCAGTTTATCTGACAGCATAGGGATCGGAGCACTGTCAGGAAACAGATCTGGCTAAAAAGTGGAACCCATGTTCTGTACTGTAGGGAGCATGTAGGACTTATGGAAGCTCACTTGGGTTTGACTGCACACATGCTGCTTGCAAAGTTTCTCAGCTGGCTTAGCACCATTTCCCCCCTCTCAGCTCTCTTTGCAAGCAGCACATGTATGAGCATTTCCAAATAAGCCTCCAAAGGCAAGAAGAACTGAGTGGAACCTCCGTCAAATTAATGGAACTTGTCTTCAGTTTAGAAGCATCAAAAGAGCAGATCATCAGTTAATGGGGCATCAAAAGATGGGGGCTTCCTATATTTCTGTTTTCATGATGGCCTCACAGCCAAAACTATGGGCTTTTTGTTCAATCTATATGAAAGGAAAAGCTTTCCAACCCTCAAATGGGGCAACCCTTATAATAAGGAACATCCTCCAGTCATGTAAGGGACAAGCTTTTCAATCCTCAGCTTAGTGACATCCATATAATATGGGACACCTGGCAACCCTATGCACCAAACACAACAATAGTAAAACAAACACATCAAGTGATGCTTCAAGAGGATAAAGCACTGCAGTTGATTCAAATTTGTATCTTTCCTGTTTGCAAACCACAGCAAAGCTAACCCAAGAAAGGTAGCGATTTTAAATGTAACCGTTATGAGCACCATAGTAATTTTATTGGATTCCACAGTTTTGACCAATGTGTGGATATTTGTTGCAAGAAATTGCTCATCTTGTCTTGAGCAGTTATACAATTGCAAGACCAGCACACAGAAAGCAATGCACTTGTTTTCAAAGGCGAATGGTAAAATGCACAGAACCGGGAAAATAAATAAAATAAAATAAAACTGAGGCCAAAACTCTAAAACACTGAAAATATTTAAATAAATATTTGACTCTATGTGAACTCTGTGAAACTGTGCAGTTCAGCTTCAAGGAGAAACTACTAATTGTGCTGAAGTTTTTTTTAAAAAAACTTATTTATTTATAGCATATATCTATCACCTCCCACAAGAGGCACAGAGGCAGTGTAGAATGGCTAAAGCAATTTTTAAATAAATATGAATAAAAAAGGTTATAAAGTAACTTAAAAACAGGTAACAAATCCTTCTTGAAAATCATTTAAAAGAGCTAAAACAATTCCAAGGACCTGTAGAACAGTACCATCTTATCTGTCTGCCTGAAGCTAAGGAGGGATGGAACCAGTTTGAATTCTTTTGGGAGGGAGTTTCACCATCAAGGTGCTGCTATGGGTACCCACCAGCTTCGCCTCACGGGATTAGGATCTCACGTTCCTTGCAGGTTCGTATGGAAGAAAGTCTATCTACCCTGGCCCCAAGTCATAGAAGTGAAGTGAAGCGAAGTTGTTATTCATTCCCAAGTAAGAAACCAGTGTCTGTCCAGTAAGACCTCATATTCCTGATACCTTGCTGCAAAAATACACAAAGGTCTGAGAAATATGTATTTTACCATATGAACAACAAACTCCCAGACTGCACTGTAATGTACGCTGTCAATCCCATAACGTTCAATACGGTCCCTCTACTGGAGCCCAGGTGGATAGTGATGGATAGTCAGGGCACATTACAGATATTGTTTTAGTGCATTAGCCCTGATTTCCTATTCAGAATGATTGATTGAGTCTCACTCAAGACTCTGTCCAGAGCAAACGCACCCAGACACCATCAATCATTTTTAACTAGAAATTGCCACGTTTGGCACTAAAAGGGAAAGGAACCTTGTTGCATAAAAGACCTTTTCTATGTTTCATCCGCCATCGATACAGTTCTGAGTTGCCTACACACATACACACATGAACATTCATTTTTTTTAACCAATATGTTTTAAGCAAACTAAAATGTTTGCACCCGGAAGCAGAACAAAGAAGTGAGACACCCAGAATGGAATTGAACCAGGGCTACTTGATTCATTTAACAGAAGGTCTGCAAAGGGAAACCAAGGTGAGGATAAGACTGTCCCATTCTTCAGGCCTAATCCCTGCCCATCTGGACAGATGTCCTCCAGGGAAGTCAGAGAAGGAAAGGAATCCCACTCCATCCATCCCCACCTCTGGCCACATCCTTATAGGTGCAGAGGACAGTTTGCCCCAGCATCCCCACTTCTCAGCTTTGAATGGATGCTGATGTTTCCGGCAGAGAGCCACCCATACCCTGCTGCTGGCTCACATAGCCCTTGAGAGAGGCCCCTTTGAAATCTCCGACGAGTCAGATACCAAAAGTAAGAAGAATCCCCATAAATTATATTTGCTCTGTCCTCTTGAAAGACCAATAGAATCATTACTTTAAAATGCATGTATTAGAGAAACCGGGTAATGAAATATGAATAAATTTACATGCAGGAAGGAAAAGGTATCACAGGCAGAGACAAAACAAGGACTGGAAGAAAATACAGGTGAAATTAGGAGCAGTGCAATGATACGGAGAGATTTTCACATCCATCACGCTTGAGCTGAAAGTTTCATTTTGTTCTTTTACTTGGATTACTGTAGGATAAGCAACCAACCATCCATAATTTTAGGGCAAATGAAATGCCTGTTTACATCCAAAGAGCATCTCTGGCAGCATTCAATTGCCTTGGAGTGTGTAGAGGGAATCCCCTGAAATGAATTTTAAATTGTGCAATTGGTCAGCTCACAATGTTGTTTTAATTGTCTGTTGGCAATAGTTTGCTTCAAGGGTATCATTCCATTTGTTTGAACACATTAGTGATGCATAGAATTATCTTTGTGGCATTAAAAAAGGCAGAACAAACACAACTGAGATCTGTGACACGTGGGGTGTTTTAAGAAAAAAAGGGGGAGAAAACCTGTCACCTCAAGAAAAAAAAAAAAGCAATTAATGGCAGCATTATTTTTCCCTCTCTGAAGCTTCACCTCTGCTCTGTTTCATCAGACCTTCTCAAAGAAGCTTAAAATTTCATGCCAGCATCCTGTTTCACAGTTACAATATCATAAAATGGAATTATAGCATTGTAATTGCTAGGGATTCAAGTTTATGGTCATGGACGACCAAACATGACCCCCAAAAAACCTGTCTTCACAGCCTGGCAGTAAACCGATTGAAGTGTAAAACTTCTTAAGAGCTGGAGGTTGGAGCAGTGGGAAACAGTGTCCACAAAACAGGCCCTTTCTGCTCCATCCTCCCATTCCACCATAGGGACGGGAGAAGGACGGGACTGTGATGATGCCTATGCATGACATTGTCATGGTCCCTTCCTTCTCCCATCTTTAAGCAGTGTGATCATGCCCCAAATCATTGACAGGTTTTCCCTGTCAATGACTGGTAATTGCACCACATCATGGACTTACCTTGTCTACAGATGCCCTGGAAGTGCAGTGGCTATGCTTCTTACCCCAGTGCAGCCTGGGAAACTACACGGCTGTGCTGCGGCACGAAGAAGCATGACCATTGCACTTCCTGGAACATGGAGGCAGCTGGTGTGGAGGGAAGCACTCCTGTTGCATTCCCTTCCCAGCAAAGCCAATGCCAGGACCCACATCGGAGGTCTCCATGACCAGGTAAGGTGTAGAAAGGACCACAGGTTGCCTTTGTCCAAGCAGGTTGCCTTTGTCCAAGCAGTTGTGGCAGGACACCAACTGATCTCTCCAACTACCTGTTTCCTAGACACCCAATAATGAGGAAGGAGCAAGCATATCATTTCCCAGTTCCCTAATCTCCAGCACTTTGGAAATACTTTGGTGGTGGGCACTGTGAATATAGGTTTACGGGAGAGGGGGAGACTGTCGGCCGTAACTATGAGAATGGAGTTCTGTCATTGTGGTTACAGTGATAATGCAGAGTCTAGCCTTTAAATGGGGAAGCAATTGCACTAAGGAGGAAATGTGGCAGATGGATCACAGTAGTATTGTCCCCAGAACCAAAATTCCCCCCATTTCTTTAGCGTCGTAATTGTTCCCATTTATAACTTAGTCCATTTCTGGACTCAGCAAATAGGAGATTGATTGAAAAAGAATGCCAGCTCTGGCGGCCAGGGGGAAACAACAACCTATAATCAGAGAGTCAGAATTTCATCCTGATATAAACAGTTTACTATAAATAAAATAGACAACTTGGCAATGACAAAGCCAATGATCATAAAAGCCAATGACTTCATTTACCCAACTTTTGCATTTAATTCCAGCTGCTAATTCCAAATAAAGTCTGAACCCAATCTATACACAACAGTAGGGTGAGAATAGTGCAGAGGGCTTTGTTTACAATGCCAGTGCAAAAACTGAGGGTCAATCTACCATTTAGCACTGTTTTTTAGAAAGATGATCCTGGAAGTGATGAAAGATATGTTTGTCATGGTACATAACGACCTTCAGTTGCACATCTCTCATTTAGCTTCCTTTGTTTTATGATTGATGGCTTAATTTGCCAGTCTAATTGCTGAGGCACATATCTCTGAGAATATCCCATTGTGAGAGAGAAAAATATCACAGATATACATGTGAAGAAAAAGAACAGAATGGCCAATTTGTATATTTCACCTATCCAGTTCTATTTATGGCTGAATCTACAAAGGCTAAATAATGTGTCCTCATCTTGATCCCAGTTTTGTTGGAACACACAACATTCCTCTCCTTCCAATATAAAAATGCTTCTTTCGAACCCCAGAGGGTTTTAAAGTGGTTTTAAAAAACCTCTAGTTTACTCCACCATTTTGCAAAAGTAGTGCTTTTTTTTTTTTTTTTAAAGTGAGGTTTGATCCCCCAAATTTGCATCGGGGTAAAATCAGGTTGGGGACTGATCACCTAGGACAGGTGGTCACCTGGGACACATAATTGTTCCTTCCACAGAAGGGTTGTTTCTTTATTTGCATTGTCATCTGAAAACACTGGTATTGCCTGTCTTTTGGGGACGGGGATTTGATGTCTGTATCCAAACCTTTGCTTACATACTGTTGCACACATTCACAGGTTGACATTTCACCTCCCCGTTCACTATCGACTTCACTTCATATGAGCACAGGCAGGCAATCAGAATGAGAGGAAAAACAATTTGATGAAGTGAGTATGTGAATATATGCATGCATTGCAGGAATGCCCTGCCCCCAAATAACCCACAGCTGCTGCAGTCCTGTGACTAGACATAAACCAATATGGTGAGCAATAGAAACACCCCCTTGTATTGATGTGGCTATGCAATGGGGGTCCCGTGCAGCTTTCCTAACTGACTTCAGTTTAGATTAAAATAGGGTGGGGCAGTAAAGGAGTTAAATCAGACCAGGGATACCATGCAGTGGAGCTGAGATACAGCCTTTGACCATTTCTGCACTATTCCTCTTTCAGCCTCCTGCAGAATCCTGGGGTTTGCAAATTTAGGGGGTTTGCAATTCTTTAGAATTCTTTGGCCTCGGTAAACTACAAACCCCAGAATTCCACAGGACATTGATAGTGGAATAATAGCACTATAACAGTGTAGGGCGAGAAATGGCCGTTGTGTAGATTCCACTTACACCTCTCAATGGCTACAGTAGAAACCCATACATGTTTTTCAGACAGCCTGGCTAGCTTTATTTCAGTAGAATTGCAATCAAGTTTTGCAAAGGGGTGGGGGAGACAGCAATAAGGAGGGATTTCAGTGCTAAGTTCCTTTATCAGTCATTTAATTCCAGTCAGGGCAACGATGTACGTGCCACAAAACACTCTTCTCAGTCTTGCCTTGGAGTGGGAGTGGGTGAGTCTTTTCTCTCTTCTCTAAATACCGCCCAGGCTTCACTGGATTTCCATGTCGCTGCAGGTTTTTCATTATGATTTGTAGAAGTCCTGCCAAGGTGATCACAGTGACTTACTGGTTCCAGCATTTGATTATCTGATATAATTTTTATGCAGTCATCTGTTCCATCGGAGTATATAATTTGGGCCTTTGTTTTATTGCCATCCGGTTTAATGTTTCATTCTCCTCTCGTCATTTTCCCCCCTGTACATTTCTGCAACTATCCACTGCGCCCATGTGGATGCCAAAGCAGAAAGGCTGTTCATCTGTTTCAAAAGATTATTTTGCTTCCATCATCCTGCTCCTTGAATAATCTTGAAACCAGAAAAGAAGAATTTTTTTAAAAAAAGATCAGACAGTGAAACCTCTCCTCAGTCAAGGGCAATCCACCTCCATACTAGGGATGTAATTCTTGGCTAATTTTGTTTTCAAAGAAAGAAAAAGATGATTTTAGCAATTTTCTTCCAGCTGAGAGAAAAACTGCAGTTTTGGAAGCTTGGAATTTTTCTCCACAAAATTTGCATGTGTGTGTGTGTGTTCTTCTGTCAGTGTGTGCAAAGATTTGCATGTGTTTCTGTCTTTGTGTGCAGAAATAACAATTCTTTCATACTGAAAGATTATTTTTTGCATTGAAAATTCTGCTTTATGTATTTTTGGGAACTTACTTCTTGCAGAATTTGGACATGGTTTTCCAATATTTGCAATAACATTTCTGTGCAGGAAACAGTTTTTTGTGCTGAAAATAGCATTTCTGTGAAGAAAACAAGTTTCTTCAGAAGATAACACTTCTGTGCCAAAAAATGCTGGCTAGAATTTAAATTGCAGTTACAAATGTGGAACCTAGAGTTTTGCATTGATAGCTGATCTGTGTTCACGATCCCTTTGTATTCAACAGTGTAGGGAATATATAGGAACGGTAAAAGTCCCCCAGTCCTGATTTACCAGGCAGCAGCAGCAGCAGCTGCAAGCAACCGGAGTCTGTTCTCCTATTGATAGGAGTGTGGCAGATTAATGTTTCCATCTCTCTCCCAAAAGCAATCTCAGGTGCAAAGAGGAATTGCAACAGGGATCCAGCTTCTGTCCGTTGCACAAGAGATGGCTTCCAAGAGTGAAGTTGAAACATCAAGCTTCCACATGCCAATCCAGAGGAGAACAAAACTCTGTAGCTCAGAGCAGCTGATGCCAAGTGAGTCAGGATTGGGGGCCCAGTGTGCCAAAGTTCTGGGGGATGTGGCTATCTGAAGTACCAGTGCAGCCTGGAAGCAGGCTGCTAGGCAACCAGAATACCATCTCAGGAGAGAAACCCAGCCTAGTAGTGTGTGGGAGGGGCTTATAACTGAGATAAAATTTTATATAAAGCCAAGTCCCTATGGGTATTTAATTTTTTCAATGAGAGCCTAGCAAGGAGCTAGGGAGTAGGCTCCCTGAGTCAGCCAGAAAGTGTGGCTGTTTTGAGAGGTTTAGTTCTCAGTGGAAGCCCAGAGAGAGGCAGAAGAATAATTGGACCTCAGTAGAATCTGGTCAGAGAGTGTGCCTACAGACATTTCCACACTACATTGTTATACTGCTATTATTCCGCAACATCCTATGGAATTCTGTGGTTTGTACTTTACGGAGTCCAAGGAGCTCTCTGGCTGAGACTTTTAAATGCCCCTTCCTAAACTGCAAGTCCCAGGATTCCATAGGATATTGAAAGTGGAATAAAAATGCTTTAACCATAGGCCATTTCCACACTAGAGTGTTATAGCGCTATGATTCCACTTTCAACATCCTATGGAATCCTGGGGTTTGCAGTTTTGGGAGGAGTCAGCCGGCCCCTCCCGAAACTGCAAACCCCAGGATTCCAGAGGATGTTGAAAGTGGAATCATAGCGCTATAACACTCTAGTGCGGAAATGGCCCACGTAATGGTGAAATGGCTCTAGATTAGAGGTTAAGCCTTTGGTGGGAGTTTAGCCAAAGGGCTGTTCTATGATACTTGTGCTGTATATGAAAGTCTAAAGGTATGATTGAACTGTTTCTGAGCAGGCAGTTATCTGTTATATTCTCTATGAAGTGCACCAAAGAAGTATCTCAACCCAGACCTGCATATGAACTCTAATATGATACCTCATTCTTATTGTTATTTTACTAAATATTGCAGTTTATCCTTGTAAACACTGATTCAGCCTGAGATATATGCTGTATGCAAAGTAACACAGTGAATATGCTATCATAAAAATTATTAAGTGGTTCTAAATAAACACAGAAAGCCCACACCCTTTTACATAAAGGTGGTGTTACAGGGAGACAGGACAGAGCTGAGTAGTAAATTCAGAGCACTTTAACAGATTGGGAGAAATAAGGGCCTGTCCCAGTCCGGTCAGGAGAAGCTGCTTAGTGAAATATACTTAACTAATTGAAAATGTTGGCCATTGCTTTCTGCAGAAGAAACTTACATTTTGTGCAGAAAATGCAAAATTGTTTTGCACAGAAATTTTTGTGAATGGAGGATAGTTGTTAAAGACTGCACAGTTGTTAACAATTTTTGGTTTTATTTTTGCACCTGGGGAAAAAAGGGATAATGGTGACATTGTTCATTTTTGACTGGAAGAATCCAATTTACAAAGATTTACAGCCCTAATTTAAGGTCATTTGGTAACAGGCTGCTCAGAGCCAGGAGATGTGGCTTCAGGGACACAAGATCATCCTCAGTACCAGCGATCTGTGTTGGCAACAGGACTTGGCATATGCCCAAAGATGCCAGCTTCAGATACCAGGTCCAGAACTGTCTGCTGGTTACCCCTGTTTTCTAATTTCCTCTGCATTCATCTGTGAAAAGAATGGCTTCATACTAGAGAAGAGGATGCATTCTCTTAATGCAGAGAATTGTACATATTAATTCTGCAGTCGCTTACCTTGTGTTTTGGGAGTGTTGTTTGTTTTAATCCTGAAAGAGAAAGCTCTTAAGACGCATGCTGAGTTCTGTTCATTGTAGCGGAAACACATCAATGACCACTTCCCGGGCTTATGAAACAACAACTATTTTACATTTTATCAACAGGCACCATAACTTTGTTGACAGAAAGATTTTTTTTACAAAAAAAAGAAAAAAGAGAGAGAAATACTAAATTCCATGCATAATATATTAAGTGCTGCAAGCTAAATTACCAAGAGCAAATATGATTGCAATGCTAAAGAAACAAAATTAGTTTAACTATCAAGAAATTGGCAATATCCAAGTGACAGAAGATGGAAGTTGACTTGAGCACCATGACTAACCAGTTCCAGAGTTGCAGTCTCGTCCGTCAGGAGCTGATTTATGCCACTGAATGAATGAGCAAAGGGTGCTTTTGGGGTTAGATGGAAAGCTACTCTGTCTTATCACATGGTAGCATCCATGTCAGGAAAGCAATGAATACAGGAACCATCCAAGGTGCTGATCCAAGTAATAGGTTTGGAACTTTGGACAGCTCTTTCAAGGTTTAAGCTAAAACCCACAGTGGACTTACCAACTCACAGAAATTGAAGCAAAGAACCTCTGCTGCTGCTGCTGACAGAATGGGCTGTAAATCGGATACACCTGAGTTCAAGTCCCACCTTTAGCAGAAGGGGTTAGAAAGATCCAGTGACTATATATAACATTCAATATGGATGGATGGATGGATGGATGGATGGATGGATAGATAGGTGTAGGCAGATAGATAGCAGGATAGATAGATAGCAGGATAGCTAGATGATAGCTAGATAGATAGATAGACAGATAGATAGACAGACAGACAGACAGCTGGATGGATAGCTAGGTGGATGGATAGCTAGGTGGATGGATGGATAGATAGATAGATAGATAGATAGATAGATAGATAGATAGATAGATGGATAGGATGCAATGAACATCCCATGAATATAGATACAAAAGAGAGGCAATCTCTGGATATATTTTAAAAAGAGATTTATGAATTGCCCCATGAATTTCAGCTGAGAAATATTTGCATGGCCTTCTTCAGTGGCTGTGGAAGAAAAGGAGGTAGGGCAGTGCATATGCATTAAGAATTAAAACCAAAGCACAGAACGGGTGTGTGTGCATGTACATATGCTTCCTATAATATAATGTAAGATATGAAAATTAAGGAATAATATATTGAACCAGCTGAAACTGAATACAAGTAAAATAATGCTCTGTAAATACATGCAAAGCAATATGGAAATCAACCTGCAGGGATTTCATAAATGTGTCCCTGAGGCTTACCCCAGGTAGCTGGTAGTTCTCAGAATGAAAAACAAGGTGCTATACTTTTGCAATTTCTTTTCTTTCTGTCAGCACCAGGGTCATTCCAAAGGCAACCTCTTGCTTTCTGTTGTCTGCCAAAGGGGCAGAAAGTTGGCCATAGGAAGAGCCAGGTTCAATCCCTGTTGTCTCCAGATAAGGGTAAGGTAAAACCTCCACAATAACCCAGATAGTAGCTGCCAGTCAGTGCAGATGGTCCTAAGGCTGGTGATGGATAGACTGTTTTAGTATATAGTTGTTTCTTATGCAGCTCAACATTACTCTGTTTCTTTGGGTGTGGGATTTCTCAGCTCTCATGAAACCAGAACAAGATTGCTTTCTTATCTCAATAGGTCATAAAAAGGTACAGCTGTGATATTTTCTGTTTGCTTCTTCTAAAATTTATAGCTGCAATTCTCCCACACACAGGCTACTTAAATGTCATTGAAGTCACTATTAGTGCCTTTTGTGCGAAGCACAAGTGGCTGCCTAAAGGATCCAACAAGTGTGTGGAAGCTTCTTAGGAGCAATTGTATTAGAGCAAAGGAAGGCCAGTGGAAGAGAACTGAGTGAGAACTGACAGTTCTGTTTACAGTTAATCGTAACTAAGGGCCCTTGAAAACAATTAAATTCAATTGGGAAGAAAGGAAGCAGCACCAGCCCTACCATCAAGGAGAATAAGATGGCTGCCCTATGTGCTTTTTTCCCCCCAGATCAAGTCCTTTTGCTTAGGCATGGAAATCAGAACCACTTCTTTAGTATTTTTAGAGTGGGGAAGAGAATCAACTAGTAGTGAGTGACTGGTGGCTCCCATGGAAGTGGAGTGGTGAATCCACTTCAGTCTTCAAAGGAGCTCTCCAAGGTATGGAATCTGTTCCTAAATACTTCCAGCACCCTGGAGAGCTCATTTCAACCTATCATGGATTCATGGGACATGGGAGCCATCAGCCGGCACTGGACTCAATGGAAGAGCTGCAGCCTGACCCTGGACCACCACCACACACTGACCTACAACTGTGAGTTAGCAATGTATTTGAATCTTTTAAACTGGAGTGGGCAGCTATTGCTAGTGGATAGCATTGCTTCCTTGCCCACCAGTGTCATGACTCACCCTCTGCCATCCAAGGCATCTGACACAGAAGTGGGTTGCAAAGGAATTTGTCTCCAGATGATTGCTCTCTCCCCAAGTCTGGGAAGCTGGTGGAAGATGCAGCTGAGAGGCTCCATCTTCACCAGAACCTGAGGGATGCCAAAGAGATTCTCCCATCCTTTAAAGTCTAGCAAAAAGAGAAAGAGCAGCATGGTAGGAATTAAACAGAAACCTCTGAGCAATCAAGCACCTGGCATCTCAAGGCCAACCACCTTTAAATCTCCCAGCAGCTATTGGATGTCCTCTTTGCTCATAGCTACACAGTATCCCCAAAGAGCAGTGTTTCCCTTGCTTATGTATTTCTTGGGATTCTTGTCTTCTACACTGGCTACATTTAAAACCTCTGTTTGTTACCCTTCACTTCCTTTTATCTGGACTAATGACTTCATTTAACAGACTCTGAACCAGCTGAGACCTTGCCATTGTATCTACCTTCATCTTCCAAGAATTTCCTGGATTACCCATGCATTACCTGAACTGATTTCATTCACCTATATTTGCTTCCCCTATGATAACCTGTTCCTCTAGATACCTGCTGTCTGTAGACACAGGACACAGGACATCTTGGTGGGCCACATCCATCTCTATACTCCTATAGCTAAACCTTATGTTGTGGTTGGTAAATCTTACATCGTTGCTGTTGTTCTTCTTATGTCTGGAACAACTTAATGGACATGGAGTGATCCTCTCTTGCCTTAGAAACAAAATACTGTCCTATCTTCTTTGTACTGAGACTGCAGCCCACAGTCAATGGTTTGGGGATTGTTTAGGAAACTTTGGGAGTTGATAGGTCCCCTAGTACTGCTGCACCACACCTGATCTTTCTGGCCAACTTTGATGAGTAGTTCCATGATTCAAAAATAACTCCTTAGATATGATTTTGTTCTTTCTTTGTTCTTTCTTTCCTTGGTTGAATTTCCCCCCTCCTTTGTTTAACATGCATTCTTCAAACCTATATGCCTGCTTTGAATTTATTCTGCCATTTGCCAAGTATTTGGAACCAATCTCTACAGGATGTGCTTAGAAAGGACTTCAGTTTTATCTCACGGCCAAGAGATTGAGCTCAAGGAAGGGAGCTATGAGAGGAATTTCTACATTTGCCGGCTTTAGCGGCAAGAACAGATTAAGTCATCAAAGGCAGGCACCTTTGCAGATGCTAAGCAAGCTCCGCGTTAGATATTTAATTACAGCACACAGTGTATTTGGCAAGTCTGTGGGTATTTAATATCAGCTGAAGCTGGGATGTAGCTGCTGAGTAGTGCCAAATACTCCACGTCGTATTTCATGGCACCTTTCCAATTTCAAAGCCCGAAGCCAAAAAAAAAAAAAAAGAGAGAGAGAGAGAGAGAGAGAAGAATATATGTATATAGAGTATATAGTATATAGTGTGTATATATACAGCCAGCCCTCCACATTTGCAGGTTTGAATTTCATGCATTTGATTATTTGTTTCTTCAACCACTGCTCCCCCCCAGCTCAGATACTTCTTTTCCATGGGGGACCTTCCCTTTGGGAGGCTCTGATCAAACTGTACAGCCCTTTAAAAACTCACCTCTTCTTCCTCCTCCACCAGCCACTACTTGGCCAGCTAAGGACAGCTCACAGCCCAATTTCCCAGCAAAACGAACCCTCTCCCAATGCCCCCACACACACCCAAGGGATGGGCCAACCCACTCCCTTTCCCTTTCCTGATCCGGTTTGGACCTTGGGTGCCCCCCATTATGCCTCATCCACCTTCCCATAGACACACTCATTTTGATATGTTTTCCACTTTTGCAAGGGTCCTGCTCCCCAACCCTAACTAATGTGGAGGTCAAAGATCTGACCATACAGCACTTGTGTGTCTGATTTGGAAAAAAAAATGGAATATATAGAATCATAGAGTTAGAAGGGAACTCACGGACCATCAAGTCCAAGACCCTCCTCAGTGCAGTATCTGCTGCTAAAGCATCCACAGCAGATAGCTGTCTAGCATCTTTTTGAAGACATCCAGAAAAGGAGATCCCACCACCTTGCTAGACTAATGGTCCCCTTCCTGATCTGCTCTTAGTTGAAATCTACCCTTCTGTAACTTAAAACCATTAGACCTGGTTCTACCTCCTAGGGTAGCAGAGAACAGACTTGCCCTCTCCTCTAAAAAAAGTAACTTGTTCACATTGTGGATCCAGTCCTTAGTTGATCTGAATGCAGACAGGCCCCAATCCATTTTTTTTTTCTCTGCTTGCCCTCTTAATAAATCATGGAGTCAAATTACGTTGATGAATTCTAGCAGTAGCATGGAGCTTGCTTTCCCGTTGTTTTCTCGCAATAGTTATGAGCAATTGATGTATGGTGGGACTCTTTGTCCATGCTTGCTGAATTATCTTCTATGAAAATTAGGCTATGTTCTCTTTCCCAAAACCAGTACTGGATAATTTGTCATTAAAGCTGACAACCTTCTAACGTATTGTTAGAACAACAGCTGGTCTGGATAAGGCTTAGTGATGCACCTCATTGGGGTAACACACTTTGGTTCTGCCTTCATCCACATCTACTCCTAAAACACTCTCCTGTCCCCCTAAAAAAATCAACAGCAGAGCAAAAGAGTTCTTTAGAGTGAGATCTCACAGCCACGGCAAGAGACGAATTGGAAATCTTAAGGGAGGGGGTCAGTTTACAGGCTTCATGAGTACATGAAAGACATTGTGGCATTGTTCTTTTTCCTTGACTCTGTTTCACAGCTGCTTCCAGGATCAAAAGCAGGGCTCTTTCTACGGTGCTGGCAGCTGACAGCTTCCATGTCAGAAGGGCAGTGAATTCATACAGGGTCTTAGACTGAAATTTCAAGGAGCTGACCAAGGTGCTGAACCTGTCCTCCAAGGAGGTTCTGAAGTTCAGGCTTAAACTTGTAATGGATTACCTGCCTCATGGACATCAAAGCCACCAGCTACTAAAGCTATAGCAACAGTATGTGCCTTTGAGCTACCTATGGACTTATGGCAACCCCATGAATCTCATAGGGGTTTTTTTGTTTTTAAAGTTAAGATGTATTCAGAGGTATTTTTTGCTAATTCTTGAAATGTAGTCTACAGCACTTGATAGTCCCTGGCGGCCTCCCTTCCAAATACTAACCAGGCCTGATTGTGCTTAATTTCAAAGTCCTAAAGACGGGGAAAACGAGACAGTTTTACTTTCAACTTGGTTCATTTCTTAAATCTTTTGCAATTGACTAAGCAGATTTTGGTGGATTCGTCCAAATAATTTAAAATTCAATTCTTTCCCATTTTTACCACCAAATTCAATCAGAAGAGATGTCCTCATCACAGAGAGGACTGTGTTGTACTTGCCTGACGATATTCCACATCCAGGACTAATTGTTAGAGTTGGCAACCTCAGCACGTCTGTAGTTCCTAGTTCCTAGTTTGCATGTCTCTCTAAGAGCTTAAGCATAGCATGTATTCATATCATTTAATGTTTGTTGGTCCTAGCCGTTGCCTCTGTCTTCCTGCACCAGTTATCTGAAGTTTGGTCTAAGTTTGTTCATGAACTGTGTGATGCCAACAATACATAACATAAAGAGTAAGAGTATGCTGGGATGGGAGAATATCAAAAACTGATTTGGCTGCCATCCTGTTGGTTAATCCCTCCTAGAGTAGTTCCAATCAATCAATTGTTGAATGGTGAGTCAAAAGATAGGTAATTCCATTGATTCAATGGGTCTTCTCTTGTAAGGATTACCAACAAGATTTATGCCAGTAAGTGTCCCCATTCCTTCACAGATGTGAAGAAGAGTTTGATGGTGGCAACACCATTGTTATTGCTCAACTGACTACATAGAAGTCTTTGTGCATAGGTCCTAGTGCACTTCAGGGGTTCTTTATCATCTCTTCATTGCTGAGCCAGATGGAGAGGAAGGAGTACCATTCACAAAACTCTCAGCCACCATGGCCACTGGTTATGCTGGCTAAGGAAGGGAGAAAAGAAACAAAAAAGTTAAAGAGTTATAGTTGTGGCACAAACATGTGTGCCTTCAGGAAGGACATCTTTATTGCTGAAACTCTTTCTCCTCTGAGCATTCGTTCATGTAGCTTCTTTATACTTTGGTTCTCCTTCCAAAGGGAAGCTCAAAGAAGTGGACAACACAAAAAATGAAACAGGATAATCTCAAAAGACAAACAGTGTGAAAAATGATCAAACTGTGTATGTTTTGGTTCACAAAGGATAAAGCCTCCAGTTTTTCCCAGTGATATTCTGTGCAAATTGTGGAAACCTCAACAGTTTTTAAAAAGAATCTATATCCAGAACCCTGTTGGGGTCTTGCATGCATATAAGTATCCCTACAAAAGTGTTTCGGCTTTTTTGACTGATGTGCATTCAGCTCAAGGTTGTGGGTGGGGAGTTGTGCATGTGTTGCCATTATACACTATCTACATTGTGTACATGTGCATCATGCATGTGTGGACACCTGCATTGTATATAGCAGCGCATGCATGTTTTATTGTGCATTCAGTTGCACATTTGGTGTTTTGGTTCAGTTGTGCAACATTCTGTTTGGCACAAGAGTTAGGTAGCACATCCAGTGTGTAAGTCCACAGGTAGAGATTTACACTAGGCAGGTCCAACCCACTGTCTTGTTGTCACACTACTGGAATAAAAACTTATGGTAGTTAACATGCTCTCTATTGGTTGTTTTGACATGATGAGACAATCTGTTTCACAGATAAATTATTTAGTGAGATTTCCTCACAGTCTTAGTATCCCAGTTCGTGGACTTTCAAAACAAGCTGACCGTTGGTCCAGAACCTGGGACCACTCATAGAGTTATCCACTAAGAAGCAATGCTGTTGGGTGGCTCAAAAGTCAAAGGGCAGAGGAATCTCTCCACAACTGTTCAGGAGCTATCCAAGGTGCTGAACATATTTCAGGGATCAAGTATGTTCCTTTACTATCTCTTTCACACTATGGTTCAAATTAAAATCCTGAATGGATAGAGCACCTCACTGATGTTGGGTGCACACTCTTCCCACTGTTGAGAATTCAGGTGATGTGCCATCTTTAGTAATGGACTAGAGATTAGATAGCCTCATTTTTCCATGTGGAAAGTATGCATGGAGACTGCTGCTGTTGTTGTCGTCATTGTCTTCATCTTCCATTCCATTTACCATTTATTTATTTATGGTCAAAGACAAAAGGCCCTTTCCGTAGTACACTGTTATAGTGCTATTATTCCACCTTCAACCTCCCGTGGAATCCTGGGATTGAAAGTTTAGGGAGGGGCCTTTAGAACTCTCAACCAGAGAGCTCTTTGGCCTCAATAAACTACAAACCCCAGAATTCCACAGGAGGTTGAAAGTAGAAACATAGCACTATAACAGGGTAGTGCAGAAATGGCCATAGTCATAGATCATGACATCATCATCGTCCTAATCATCATCCTCATCATCCTCATCGCCATCCCACCTTTTTCCAAGTCTGGTACAAGAATTCTTAATTGGAGGGGGTCAACATTTTTTTAGACCCTCATATTCTGCACTGAGCCCTTCATCTCTGCAAGACCCTTGTGTGACTGTGTGTCCATGTGTATGGTGAAGGAAAAAACAGCAGTCTAATAATGGTGCTAGATCTAATGTCTTCTCATTTGTGTGTCTGTGTGTACTGTAAAGGGAAAAAAAGACAATCTAAGAGGGGGGCTAAACCTCTGCAGCAACCCAAGCGTCCGTCTCAGACCGTCCTACAGACCCCGCCTGCTGTGCTGTGTCGGGTGAGCCAGCGGCAGTGAGTAAGTGATGGATGTTTGCTTGTCTTTCTCTCCATGAACTGTCTATGAACAATGTACAATTTTCTCAAACACATTCATTATTCAAATCTGCTCTGAATAATTTGAGGCGTGTACATTATTCACAAGCAGTTCATTGCCTCGGCTATTTTCTTTCTTTTTAGGGAAGAGAAAAGAAAGTCTGTGGGACGCTTGCAGGTTATTGCATGACCTGGTCTGATTTGTAGGGGGAGCTATATGGGAGGGGGGTATTTGCGCATCGCTCTACTTCCCACTGAGTACCAATGAAAAGCCAAATATAGCTTTTTTAAAAAAATCTTTATCAGAATGGTTTGGAATCTGCAGATATAGTAGAACCTTAGGAATGGATTCTGCCTCTGAAACTGTAGCCAAATAGGTGTAAGCTGGTGCTGTGGTTGCTGTTTGTTTTTTTTTCTGCTATCATAGTTTTGCCAGGCACATTGAAATATAAATATATATACACCTGTTCTTAATAGTTAGTTGGTTGTAGTTAATGTGTTTTAGGGGGTTGGTTTTAGATGGGTTGGTGGGTGGGGAGGATTGGTTATGTTTTAATGCTTTTAATGTATTTAATGTATTGTTGTAGTGCCGCCTTGATCCATAGGGAGAGGCGGGATATAAATAAATATTATTATTATTATTATTATTATTATTATTATTATTATTATTATTATTATTATTATTAATATTTGTAACAGAAGAGGCAGCTTAATTTCTTGGCAGAAAGGGAATCCATTCTGCCTTCTTAAAAAAAACTTATTGGATAGTCCCAACTAGAGCAGATTCATTCAATCAATGGCAACTTGTAAACCAACAGTTAGGCAGATTCCATCAATTCAATGGGCCTATATAAGTTCGGATTAACAATTTCATTTAGACTATAGTTTCCTCTCCTGAGGGAATCAAGGCAGCCTGGTTTCAGATAAATAAGTGCACACACACTCATACAGTTCCTTCTGAAACTGTTTTGAGTTCAACAAATTCCCTGAAAGGACAAAGCATCCGCACTGTGGAAGCAGAAGCAAGAAGTTGCTTACATTCAGGTGGGGTGGTTCTCTGCTTCTTAGAGAAGAAATTTTGACGATTTCTCAGCTTGCTTTCCTTGGCAACAAATACTGAGCTCTGGATGGTAAAGGAGAAATAGGAAGTGTAAGACTTGTTTGCAAAGCCCCTTCAGTCTCTTCAACATGTTTTTCATGTCTCAAATGAGCCTGGTTGTGGTTGCTACCATCTCCATCTCCACCCTTCTCATAGCATGCCATGCATGGTAGATCTGAAAAGTTCTATGCGCCTGCTTGGACGTTGAGGGCTTCAGGGCACTGAAGGACCAGGAGATATTGTCATGAACAGCAGACCAAGTCCGCTGGAAGTACTTGATAATCTGATACCTCTCTGTTAAAAAGTGTTTTATTACAAATAACCCAATAAATACCTAGCAGAGTAACAGAGAGCAGTGAGATTTTCTCTTCCTTTACATACATGACATTCATCATAACAATGCATATTTTATACTAGACATTTAAGTAAAGGGGGGATTAAAGGACAAAAATAGGAAAATATGAAGGAGAAAAGAAAGAAAGAGAAAGACAGGAAGAGAATAAAGGAGGCATGGGTGCTTCTTATGGACCTAAAACAGTGTGATTTCCAGGAGAGCCAAGTATGGTATTGTGGTTTGAGCACTGGACTATGATTCCTTGCTTAGTCATGGAAATCCACCATAGGAAAATCACACTCTCTTGTCCTCAGAGGAAGGCACAGGCAAAACCCTCTCTGAGCAAACCTTGTCCAGAAAACCCCATGAGAAGTTCACCATAGGGTTGCCATCATTTGGAAACAACCTGAAGGCACACAACAACCAGCCATTCACCTAAGCTTGATTAGAAAAGCAAATAACAATGAAAATAGTAAAATGTTTAGCAGATAATTTTCTACAATTTGAACTGATTTGCAGGAGGACCCTGGAATGAAAACATGTTACCCAACTGGTTCATCCCTACGAGAGTTGACCCATTGATTTGATGGTCACTCTGGTGTATCAACACATAGATAAATCATATTGACCGAATGGGTTTTCTTTAGATGGGGCCAACAGTAGGATTTTCAGAGCATTCAACTTGCTGGGACCAAAAGCAGCAATGATTAAGCAGTCTTTGAAACATATCCATGGGAAAGTTCTGAGAGTTTTCTCCCTGTGGTGGTAGAGTTAGGAACTATGATATCAAAGGGAATATTCAATATATCCTTCCATTCTCCAACAAGTGTAATATTCTCTAAAGTGGACCCAGGGAGGTCCCTATGATCCAAGCCATATGCTTTTGTTGCTGTTTGGTACAAGTTCATATTTTTTTCTTCCTCCTTGATACAAGCATGTGATGTTAACGAAAGAGGTCCAAGCTGCAATCGTGACATTGATTAGGGAGCATTAAAGAAAGACAGGTGCCTAAAGATACCGCCGTGCATTTGAAATCCTTGCAGGATTTCATGGGGGCTGATTGCTTCACAGATTTCAGTCACAGCCTTCAGTCTTTGGTGCTTATTACATTCATTTCTAGAGTCTGTTTGCTTTGATTGTGTTCAGGCTTTGATTATTTATCACCATGCATAAAATAATAATGGAGAGACTTTGCAGGGAACAGGGAGTTGATTTGCAGAGCGGTGAGAAAAGTAGAAACAGATGCTTGATGCATATCTGTGGAGGAATCTATCTCCATGCCTCTTTCCTCCTGCCCCAGCAAAGACATCAGCCACGAACATTCAGAAGTGAATATATTTTACAAGCAGAAGGAAATGCATGGATATTGCTACCGTATTCTCACAATGCATTACACACTTTGCTTGCTTGCTTGCTTTGCTTGCTTGCTTGCTTGCTTGCTTATTTATTTATTTATTTATTTATTTATTTATTTATTTATTTATTTATTTATTTGGTGGACTTTGACTCCTGTAGTTTGGCAGGGCTGCTGTTTCATACCTTCCAACATTGCCCAGATGAAAACCGGGACATGTGCAGCCAAGAAGCCAAGAAGTGCAGTCCAGATGGCAAAAGTTATTAGTGAGGAAGATGACACAAGCTATGAGAGGCTGAAGCAGTTTGCTTTTGCCTCTTGGGAAGGGCAGGATTTTGCCCTCTCATCTCCTCTGCCTCTGCTGAGTAGCGCAAACTACTCTTGCACTCTGAACTCAGTTTGCAGCAGGTAAAGTAAGCCGAAGGCAAAGGGGGAAAGTGGGAGGAAGAGAGAGAAACCGGGACATTTTAATAGCAGCTGAAGGAGTGGGATGGCAGAGGATAAACAGGGACTGTTCCTGCCAAATTGGGTCAGATGGACGGTATGCTGTTTTTCTGATCAAAAAGGAATAAAAAGAAAAACAGGCAAGTTTCTTTTGCTGGAAGACTTGAGAAGGAGAAAGTTGTCCTTAGTGAGACTGCCATCCCCCTAGACAGTGTTAATGCTATGACATCAGGTCAGGACTATCCCAGCACCTGAGATTCCAGGGCAAAACCTGAGACCTTGGGATGCCATGCTTGAGAGATCACAGGGGTTGAGGCATAGTGACGTCATAAAGATTTCCACTGATTCCCTGAGTCAACTTGAGTTGGAACTCATTGGAATAACAACTGAAACTACAGCCTATTCCCTACTAGAGTGAGAGAAATAGTATTGAGCTGTTATTTCATCAGTGCATAAAAATTAATATATGCAAAAAATGACAATGCATTGCATTTGTTACCTTTTTGGAGAAGAAGGTTGATTCTTACCCCTTTTTTGGTACTATGTAAAGAATCATTCTGATGGAAGTCTCTTCCGATTGACTTGCAGCAATTAAGTACGATTTCCTGCATAGAGTTGCCCTTTGGGATTCAGAGTTCAATAGAGGAAAATGTTCACTTAATCCGATGGTAATTCAGACTGTTCACTTGAAGATGTTCAACTTTTCAAACCACTTCTGGATATCCATGGTGATTTGGGTCCCATATGAATACTACAGAACATTATTATTATTGTTGCTGTTGTTGTTGTTGTTGTTGTTATTGTTATTATTATTACTATTATTTTATTAATTTTTTATTTTGGAATGCAACTCTCACAATCCACGAATCAACATGTCCAGGGGCCCTTATGGAGATTATAGGAGCTGGCTTCAGAAAAGCAACTTGTGTATAATTTGGAATTTGGCATTAAGCAAGAGTGTTTTGCTTGTCACACAAAAAGACTTACTTGGATGCGTGTGCATGCATGTCCGTGTGCATTTCCTCCTTTGAGTGTCTCCAGTATTGCTAACCTTCTCTTTCTTCTTTTCTTTAAATAATATCCCCAGTGATTATACAATAAAACCCAGCTGTGTGACAATGTCACTGAGGAAGGACTCAGCATTCTTGTTTCTATAGTGACCAGGTAATAGCTGGTCTCACCTCTTGGCTTCAAAAGTTGCAGAGAAGCTTTTGAAGCTCTCCTGCTTCTTGTGAAATTCAACAGCCTTCTGATCTTCTCAGAGAAAGGGAGCACAATGCCCATTAAGAAGACTCAGTCATTCAAATACAGCGCTCTTCCGTTTTCATGAACCACACAAAGCCATTTTACGGCGTTATTATTTGTCAATTGGCTGTAGAATCCCTTGAAATATTAAGAAAGGGATAAGTATCTAATTCTGAAAAGCTTTTGAAAAGAGGGAGGAACAGAAGAGAGTATACATACATTTCCATGCCGAAAACCATTTCTGGTTCACATCTTATTCTCTCAACAACACAGCATTCTGTTGTTGTTAAGTGCCTTCAAGCTGACTCCAATCTACGGTGACCCTATCTTTGGGTCATCTTGGTGAGATTTGTTCAGAAGGGGTTTGCCATTGGCTTCTTGTCATGTAGAGGAAGGAGAGGGCTTGTTTTCTGCTGCTCCAGAGACCAGGGCAAGGAGCAATGGATTCAAGCTGCAGGAAAGGAGATTCCACCTGAACCTCAGGAAGAACTTCCTGACAGTCAGGGCTGTCCGGCAGTGGAATCTGCTGCCTCCATGGAAGGTGGTAAAGTCTCCTTCCTTGGAGGCTTTTCAGCAGAAACTGGATGGCCATCTGCCAAAGGGAGTGCTTTGAGGGTGTTCCTGCATGGCAGGGGGTTGGACTGGATGGCCCCTGGGGTCTCTTCCAACTCTACATTTCTATGATTCTATGATTCTTCTGAGGCTGAGAGAGAGTGCCTTGTCCAAGGACACCCAGTGGGTTTCCAGGCCTGAATCCTAGTTCAACAATCAAACCACTATGAAACACTGCCTTTCTGGGCTCATATAATGTTCCCAAATCTCAGGGCCTAGAGTGATGCCTTCAAGTGTTTGTTTTTCTTTTGTACCTTTGACTTTGACATATGAGGACCCTATCCCAGGGTTTTCTTGGACAGATTAATTCAAATGAGTGATGAAAAATGTCAAGAAACCTCCAGAAGGAGAATATTGGAAGCACAAGAATTATTCATACATGGCAGGAGGTTGGAGAAAATAGCTCTTGTGATCGCTTGTAACTCTAATGGCCTTTCTGCAGGAGGCTGTTATAGTGTTATTAATCCAGTTTCAACATCCTATGGAATCCTGGGGTTTGCAGTTTAGGGAGGGCCCTTTAGAATTCTCAGCTGGAGAGCTCTTTGGCCTCAGGAAACTACAAATGCCAGAATTCCACAAGAGGTTGAAAGTGGAATAATAGCACTATAACAGTGTAGAGCAGAAAGGCCCTAAAATTCTATGATTCTAGGAAACTTCCTAGGCCGTTTCCGCAATAGAGTGTTATAGTACTATGATTCCACTTTCAACATCTTACGGAATCCTGGGGTTTGCAGTTTCGGGAGGGGCCGGCCAGCCGATGTTGAAAGTGGAATCATAGCACTATAACTGTCTAGTGCGGAAATGGTCATAGACATGAATGCATATAGGGTTTTTATCTTTTTGTTTTGTTTTTTGTTTTTTTGTGCAGAAAACAGGTAAGTTTTTCTGCACAGAAAACAATGGCTGGCATTCTATATTGCAATAACCGATTCATAAACTAGATTTATGGGTCTGTAACTGCTCCATATTCAGTAAGACTATGTAAATGCCTCCTCCAGTCCACCTTAAAAGCCAGTATCTGCATAGGGCAAAGGAGATCTCTTCAGTTAATAAATGAGATGCAAGAAGGAGGACATTTGTGGCCATCTTCCAACAGTGAGAAGATTTTTGATAGAAGTCCTGCTTCTAATTATTACAGCCTCACTTGCTGGTGGAAGAGGGCTGGAAATGTCATGCTGACATAGAGTATTGATTAGATTATTGGTGATGTATTTTTTTTTTCTGTAGACAATCTTTGAAAAATGTAGTTTTCAAGGACTTTTTCACAGTAAGAGAAAAAATGGTAGAATGATTCCTTCTTCCCTGTGGGGAAATTTACAAACTACTGGAAAGCACCATAAAAAATGCCCTACATTGTGATGATTATCTGTTGTTGAAGTGGAGAAATAACTTGTCCTCCTGATAAGGTTTCACTTATCTCAACCTTTTCTTTAATGGACTTTACCAAAATGCATCTGCATTCTTCCAGTATAGGAAAGATTCTTCGTCCCACACCGCCCAAGCATCTCGGGTGGGGGGGGGGACAACCTTTGCTGCCCTCTCGCGAAGCGTCGCAGGAGCCGAAGGGGGGAGGCGGGGCTGGGCTTAGTATTTAGAGCCCACCCCGCCTCTCCGTTGGCCATTCGCATCGGTTCCAGGCAACCCCCCCCGATGGTTTCAGTGTACGATAGCTGGTCGCTTCGGGGCCAGGTAGGAATTTTTTCCCCTCCCTATATGGGGGGTTTTTTTGCCTACCCTACACTGCGCCTAGAACGGGGTAATTGGCTTCACAGGGTGGTGTCTTAATTTGGTATTAATTGGGTTGCCACGCTTACATATAATCATGCAGGCCGGAAGGGGGGGGGCTTAAGGTTCGGCGTGTACCTATGGCACCCCCTTTTTGGGGTGGAGGATAAATCCTATCCTTGGGGAGGACCCTGGAATCACCCCACTTGCTGCGCAGCAGGGGGTGGGCCTTGGGGCTCACCTTCCAGACAAGGGCTGGCCAAAAGTCATCATGCAACTTCAGCGGTTGGCTTTGGGGCCCGGTATCTCGCTCAAGGGGCTAGGGGAGATGGTCGGGAGCTGCCTCTTGACCCTAGTCTGAAGATGCTGTAGACCCCCCCTTTTTCTCCTCAGGTCATAAAACGCAAGTTCAAGTTCAAGTTCATGTTCAAGTTTAAGTTCAAGTTTAAGTTCACCCCTTGTTAATTAGGCATATCAATAAATTGCCCTAGTTCAACTCAAGCTCTGTCTGCGATCTCGTTATTTCGTGGGTAGGGTGGCAAACTCATTAATGAGATGACTACAATAGCCAAGTAATCTTCTTACTGTCCATTTCTCAGAATCCGTTTTCAAACTGGCTATTTAATTGTTCTACCTCAATTCTGTTTTAATTGTTGATCAGGGTGTCTATTTTAATTGCATTCTTTTATTTCATACTAATGTGAAGGGAAAGACAGGCTCGGAATCAAATCAATCCAACAAACAAACAGATCCTAACCTCCGTGAGGTTGGATTTCAAGTATATCCAGAGGAACCAAAAAGCACAATGGACTTTTCCATGCAAAAAATGGCATGCACATTGGTGATTGTATACTAACACCAATGGCATCAACAACATTATGTGCATCCTTTATTCTATTGGAAGAGGTTCTAAAGGGCTACTGAGTAACCTCAACCATCATGGCCAGGAGACAGGGATGATGGGCACTGCAACCCAACAACATCTAAAGGACCACAGGTTGACCATTTCAGCTTTATTTTATAGGTAAAAGAAGGTCCCTTTCAGGTACAGAAATGTGAATGTACCTGCTTTGGAAATTGTCCTCCATTCCCCCCCTCCACTCTTTCAACAATTCTGTGTCCAATATTTCTTTACTTTTACAGTGACAAAATTGACGTTCAGAAAGGAGAGGAAAGGTGTTGGTTGTCTACAAGTAAAACACAATGTTCCCTTCTCACTCCCTGTCACTACCAAACTTATGCATATTTATCTTGTGTAAAAGGTGGAGGCAGCAGAGAGGGAGAGAGCTTTACTCGTGCAACATCTGGGGCAGACGATGTAGTGTATTCATTTCAATTCCAAGGGGATGTGCTCCTCTGTCTCATCAGAAGAATAGCAACATGGTGCGGGAAAGATATCATTCTTTCAGGATCTGCAAGCAGACAGCTAATAATCACTTCAAAACTGGTGTTTTCTCCATAACCAGAATGGATATTTTCCCTTTCAGATTCAAAAGAGGGGGAAACGGCACCCACGCACATACAGATGTGCAGGCATGGATACAAGCACACTTTAGAATATGACACAAAAGGAAAGGGGGATGCCAGCGGAGAAGGGATTAATTCCGGAAGATAGTACCTCTTCTTCTCCCCCTTAGAGGTCAGGGAAATGGCATTTGGGATGGAGGGAGGCCTTTCCTCTGCTTCTGAGCCTAGGCATGGTGAAGCTGTGCCTGCCTCTTCTTCTTTCCCAGACCCTTCCTAAACTGCAAACCCCAGGATTCCATAGGATGTTGAAAGTGGAATCATAGCGCTATCAACAGCCTAGTGCGGAAATGGCCACTGGAAACCAGGGTTCAAATCCCTGCTTGGCCACAGAAACTCTCTGGATGACTATGGGCCAGTCACAGAGGGAGGTAAGGGCACAACCCCTCCGAACATATTTTGCCAAGAAAACCCCATGAGACATTTGTGTTAGAGTCACCATAAGTCAGAAACAACAGCCTGTCTATGGCTTTATATATCATAACCAGCACTTTGAATTGTGCCCCCAAAACAGGCTGGCAGCCAGTGGAGCTGCTGCGGCAAGAAAGTTGTGTTCTCCCTGCAGATTTTCGCACAAAGCCATTACCCCCCTTCTGAGAGGGGTGCTTTTCCAGGTCATCTTCTTGTAGCTCTTGAGATGCGCTCCCAAGCCATTATAAGAAAGCTACAAATGAACAAAGTGGACACATCTCTGCAAGTAGCAAAACATAATGCCAGTCATAATTCTATTTGACTTCAGTGATGTTCTCAAGTTGCTATGTTTTAAGATTAATGAGCCATCAATTCTCAATCACGGAGCTATTTAAGAACACCCATTTAGCTCCAGCGAATTGTGTGGCTGTGCTAATTAATAACATTTGACCTTTGTATTTTGGGCGGAATAATAGATGGTAGATTTTTCCTTGAGCAATGTCATAAAACCAAAGGACTAGAATGTTTCCAATGCTGTAGCCCAATGCTTAAGAAACTTTTAGTTCTTACAGTGATAGATTAGACCTTGTGTTTAATTTTAAGAGTTGCAGGGACTTGCTATTGTGAATCCACTGATGTGCATAGATATTTTTACAGCTGAGATGATCACTTTCAGTTTCAAGATGCAATTATGGGCAATGCTATTCCAAGGTTAATTCTTAACTTATTGCATAGGCAATGTTTTTATTTCTCAACTCCAGAGTATTATGTTTGTAGGAATGGGAAATGTGTTTGCATTTATGTGCAAACAAACACATTTCCCATTCCCTCAAACACAGGAAATCAACTTCAGAGATTATGTTCATGGGAATGGGAAATTTGTTCATTTGCTTTCATTTATGTATTGCCAATCAGACGACCAGGGACTCAAAGGGGATGTACAATCAATAAAAAATATGTGTGTGTGTTTAAAAAAAACGAATAACATGCTTTTTTTAAAAAAAGATTATAAACACTAATTTAAAACATTTAAAGGCAGCCAGAGTAGTTTCAAGGACCAAAGATCATGTGAAACACCACCATCTGCGCTAGAAGCTCAACCTGGACAGGGCCAGCCTGATTTCTGGTGGGAGAGAACTTCACATTCGAGATGCCCTACAGAAGCATTGTGAGGATCCGAAGAAGGGATGGAAGAATCATAGAGTCATAGAAATGTAGAGTTGGAAGAGACCCCAGGGGCCATCCAGTCCAACCCCCTGCCATGCAGGAACACCCTCAAAGCACTCCCGACAGTTGGCCATCCAGCTTTTGCTTAAAAACCTCCAAAGAAGAAGGAGACTCCACCACACTCCATGGAGGCAACATATTCCACTGTAGGACAGCCCTGACCGTCAGGAAGTTCTTCCTGAGGTTCAGGTGGAATCTCCTTTCTTGCAGCTTGAATCCATTGCTCCTTGTCCTGGTCTCTAGAGCAGCAGAAAACAAGTCCTCTCCCTCCTCTACATGGCATCCCTTCAAATATTAAAACATGGCTCTTATGTCCCCTCTGAACCTTCTCTTCTGCAGACTAAACATCCCCAGCTCTCTAAGTCTATCCTCATAGGGCATGGCTTCCAGGCCTCTCACCATTTTGGTCGCCCTCCTCTGGACTTGCTCCAGCTTGACCATGTCCTTCTTGAATTGGGGTGCCCAGAACTGGACACACTTCCTTTGTCAGGCTGCAGCAGTGTGTCTGCTGTAAGCAATGCAATAAAAAAAAAATCCTTGACCTTGGTAAGAGTAGGATTCTGTTATAGATGACCCACTTGTAGCCATGTTTTTTTGTTACAACTGGTAAGGTAAAGAGCAGCTGCCTTAAGAATCCCTCACTGATCACGTGTGAGCAGCAAAACAGAGAGAAAAGGGGAGAACATATAAGCCTGCCTGACCAGCTTCCCCTCAAAAGTTCTTTTTTGTAAAAAAAAAAAAAATGTACAAGTTTGGTAAAGTGGAAATTACAAGAAAAGTGAAAGCTGGTGAATGAAAAAGTCAAAGCTGGATGCATTCTGGAAGAAGCTTTCAAAATGCCTCTAGAACTTTCAAGGTGTTGATGCTTATTTATCCAAGGCATACTTGAACTGGTTGCTTCATTTCATGTGGGCAAATGCTTAGTTTTGAATTTACAGGGGGCACATAACCCCCTTGTTGAAACAGCTCCATTGGCTACCTGTTTATTTCCAGGCACAATTCAAAGTGCTGATCATGACCTACAAAGCCCTATACGGCTTAGGTCTGGACTATTTGAAAGACTGTGTCTCCCTTAAATTCATAGAGAAAGGCTTTCTTCCAGGCTGGTGAGAACAAGAAAGACAGGGCCTTCTCAGTGGCTGCCTCCCACCCTCTGGAACTCCCCTCCGCAGGAGGTTAGGTTGCCCCCTTTCTGCTTTCCTTTCACCAGCAGGCAAAAACATTTCTTTCCAGGCAGGCTTTTCATGAGTGAGCAGGGGAGCTTTTTATTTATTTATTAAGTTGTTTTTAAAATTGACCATTACTATAAGTTTTCATACTTTTGCATGTTTTTAATTGGTATAATTGTTTTTAATCTTTCAAACTTCTTTTTGGAAGCCTCCATAGGTCCCATTCTGGGAGAAAAGGTGTCATACAAATATAAGAAAGAAAGGAAGGAAGGAAGATTTTTTAAAGTGCTGAAACTGTGAACCACTCTTTTTTCTTGTGGTGTCAGAATCTCTCCTTATTCATTCTGCACCATCCCTGCCACTGGTACCACATTTTCTGTTAACAGAAGTAATGCCCAGGAAGACATCAACTTTGTTAAACTGAGGTCCAGGACGTCCTTGTTGCCGTCCTCCATCCATCACTACTATTCATGGTACCACATCCTTTTTTATTCACCAGCTGCCAACAGGAAACCCAAAACTAATTTTTTTTTTTAGCACATTCAGATTTTAGAATTGCAGCTGCCTACCTCTGGTTAAGCTTCTCCCAAATTAAACATGAGTGGGGCCCCAATACATTTTCATGATTGCTTTCCGCAGCCGTTAGCTTTTGGCCTCTAAGCACGCGGAATTAAGTCGTACCCCTCACTACGGATCGGAGACCTCTGCAAAGTGATATACTTTCTGCTGCTCTTAATTTTCTGACACTCTCCTCTTGCTGGCGGAGATGAATGGCTGGATAAACAGAATATTCCAGAGTGGGCTTAGTGTGTAATGAAAACTCCACTGAAATGACTCTTTTGTCTTTGCTTACTGGAGAAGGGACTGCAGTGTGGCTGAGACAGCCCATACTTGCTCTATCCGAATTTAATTTGTGTCGGTTTCCCCAGCAGCATGAAAACTTAGAATCTGATATACTTTTTAAATAGATCAAGATCTATCTCTGACTTCTTGTTAGGGACATAAAGTCTTCTCTCATTTTCTTCTTGAAGGAAGCAACAAGTAATTCGAGCATTTTTCTTCCCACTCCAAGAACATTAGCACAGTTTTTGGACTTACTCTGCACAATTTTTTTTCTATTTGGACCTTATTCTGTACAAAATTGGCACATGGTTATTTTGTGTGGAAAACAGCATAGAAAAGAGTGTTTTCTGCACCAAAGAACTACAGGGAAACTTTTGCATAGAGAAAGTCCCGGGTAACACCATTTTCTGCGCAGGAGACGTCTTGTTTGAAACAACTGCCTGCAAATTTTATGCAGAATTAAGTATGAGCTGCACAAGATTGTGAAGATTCTTGTCAGTCCAGGATTTTTCTCATGAAGATGTCTTGACATTCAGGAAACATGTCCTTTGACCATTTTATGGTTATTTTTGTATATTCTTTCAACCCCTACTTCCTACCTACTTACCAAAAATCATCCTTCATTGCATGCTTCAGTAAAGCATATGTTATTTTATGATTTTGTTTTGTTTTTTGTTCTAGTCCTGCAGATCTATTTGTACTCCAATCTCCCTTTGACCCTCCTACTCAACAGTCAGATGAAGCTAAACGGCATCACATACAATTACAGCAAATTACAGTAATCTGAAAATTATTACATTTTTTGCGATCCCTCTATTTTTTCCAGATATTGATGTATAGAAGTTTTTTTTAAAAAGCCCATTGCTATGAGTGGTTAACAATATTTGTATTCAAAATTTTTGCAGTGTTTTGTGTGATTTTAAGTGAGAAGCTAATTCTTAAAAAAACAAAAGCTTATCCGCAGCGTAGCTGATGTGCAGAGCCTAGAATTGATATTCCTATTAAAATAAACCAGGGATGGGAAACATGTGACTTTCTTGATCCAATTGAACTACATTTCCCATCATCCCTTGCCATTGCTCTGTTGGAAAGGGCTGATGGAAGGAACACATGTTGTTTCTTGATGTTCTTTTTATGTGTCTTTAATTCAAGTCTGACTTAACATTGACCCTATCCTATGGTTTTCCTGGCAATATATTTTTTTTCCAGAGGAGGCATCTCAATGCCTTAAGCTGAGAAAGCATGACTTGCCCAAAGTTATCTCATGGGTTTCCATGGCTGAGCAATGATTCAAACCCTAAAATCCAGTCCAAGACTCAAACTACACTTGCAGTCAATTGTTATGTGCCTTCAAAGTCAGTCCCAGTGTTACCATTGCTTTCCTCTGGAATGGAGAGAGTGTGACTGGCCCAGATTTGCCCAGTAGGTTTCCATGGCCGAGGAGAAATTTGAACCGTGGTCTCCTGGAGTCCCAGTTCAACACATAAACTACTACATCATGCTGACTGTCACCCATTCACACTAATGCTTGGCCTGTTTTGTAGGACCATCCTAAGGGCATATTTTGCCAAAGTAACCAGATGGAAAGGAGGAATGGATAGTGAGTGGAAGGGAAAAGTCCAAGAATGGAATGTGTCAGGGAGACGAATTCAGGTACTAATCTGTATGAAATTGTACATTGGTTCTTCTAGGGGTCGAACTATGGCATGACTATTGTTCTAGAAAGGGGGTTGGCAAGATGTGACCAATGAATCACATGCCCCCTTGGCCCTTGATGAGTCTCCCAGGCACCTTTCTCACTACAGAACAAAACAATCTACACTCCTGGAGGCTCACATGTATTTTAAGTCTCCTTTGGGGGTATTTCTGTACTACACTGGCCCTTTTCGCACCTTACCTTTGTTGCGGCAGTGGGGAGCGGCACTCATGCGAGCAGCCATTCGCGCGAACCACTCACGGCAGCCCTTCTGCCTCCCGCATTGGCTTGTCAGTTGCACGACCGTCGCGCTAGCACCCCGTCCCTTCCTTTCACAGCGCAGCCTGGGAGCTGTAGGCTGCGCTGGGGGAAAGGAGCGCGACCGCCCCGGCTCACCGATGCACCACACGTAGGTAAATGCACAAGGGCACCACGAGCATTGCACAACCGCGCACTATTTTTGACTTTAAGCCGAAAATAAAAAAATGCACGCACGCCCTGCTTTAGCCTCCTGAGCACCGCATGTCTGGGAGTGCGTCATACGGAGCGACGCTCCCATTCATGCTACGCTCAAGGGGCGCTTGCACAAAAAAAATGTGTGCAAAAAGGATCACTGTTATAGTGCCATTATTCCACTTTCGACATCCGATGGAATCCTGGGATTTGCAGTTTAAGGAGAAGCCTTTAGAATTCTCAGCCCAAGAGCTCTTTGGCTCCACTAAACTACAAACCCCAGAATTCCACAGGATGTTGAAAGTAGAATAATATCAGTATCACAATGTAGGGCAGAAATGGCCTAAATCAAGACATGAAGCCTTTCTTTTGTGGAAATGTGTGTTTTAAAGGGTTAAAAAATAGACAGACTTTCTGGATGCACTGCCCTCCCTTCGAGGGGGAAAAAAATCAACATTTTTCAACAGAGGTGCTGCCAGGCACATGTTCAGTGGGAGGGAGTGGATCATAAAAAGCTGCTGAAGTAGCCCATCGCTTTTCCAGAACTTACTCTTTTGCAAGTGCATTTAGAAGTGCAGATGCCAATGCAAGGCTTCAAAGGTGGAATAGCCCTTGCAGTGCTTTGATTCGAGATTGTAATGTTTGAGGCTATCCAGATTTTAATTTTCCCAGCAGGATTCTATTTTAAGCGCTCCCTTAAGAGCTCACGCTTGCAAATAAAGAACTAAATATATACTATCGGTCCAAAGACATAGAGCGATAGGCAGTCTTCCTAAAGGTATAGTCTGTTGTTTTTATCAGAAAGTTAATAATGCATTTTCAGCTTCCAGAGATGCACTTCTACTTGTGTTTAGGGTTGTATATTTCATTACACAAAGCTTAATATGCTCTCTTGCCCATTTGTACTGAACCGGCTGTGGCTTCAACAAGCAGTAAACGCATTTACATTGGCTTGGGAGCTGTCTGCAAATTTGATAAGTATAGATGGAAAGAAAAAGAATGCTCCTCTCTCATAGCATCAGGGCCACTGAATGAAAAAATATTAGCAGTGGAAGGTCTGGGTCTGTCCCAAGGAAAAGTCAAATTAGACATTAAGGGTGATACAAGACATCAAGGAGAATGTGGATTCCTTGCAACTGACTTCTAAAGATTTCCTTAGAGATTTGTACCTCGCCAAGCAGACTTGAAAATTAAACCAGGGTTTACCTACCAATGACAAATACAAAATTGTTAAATGCAAGATACACAAGTGAGGGAAATCCAGTGCTATAACAAACAAACATCTTTCAACACTTGTAGAAGAAACAAACAAATAAAAGCTTAGTATATTGTATTGTCCTTTAAAAGGGGGAATGTTGTAAGGATTTAGAAAAGGAGGGGGATAAAAAAAAATACGGTCCATACGGTCACCAACATAGCAAACCATCCAATGGTATGGTGTAGAAAAAATACACCTACTAAATATAGGATATAAATATATAAATAGGATAGACTATAAACAGGATATAAAAGCATAAAATAGGACATAAATGCATAAAATAGTATAACACAGTATAAAAATACATGAAGTAAATTAAAAAAAACATAGACAATATGGATTATTAGGCAAAATATAAGTAGGCGTTCATTAATTCCATCTCATTAAAACAAAAAGAGTGAGAAATAATAAATATGTTATGAAAGGATGTTTGAATATTTGACTACCTAAATATTTAATTTTTAAAAATATAACAAGGGATAATCTTGAACTGTAATGAAACTAATATACTGGTTTTAGATATTTAACTTTTGTATCAGGATAAGAGGATATAGGATGAAATTTTTATAAGATTAATAGTAGAAGTTTCGATATAAGAAATGTTTTTTGTAAATAGAAAGAAGTAGTTATTAGATATGATGATAAATAGTATCTCAAGGTTTATTTAATGAACAAATGGAACATGGATAGGAGGAAGAAATGACGTGTAAACTTTGCATTGTGTTATTCAGAATTTGTATGTGTATTTGTTTGTTTTTTTGGTGTTTTTTTTTAAAAAAATAAAGGTTATATATAATACATACTGTATTGTTTTGTTTGGGCCTATTTCCAGATCCCAAATAAGGCAAACTGGCCAGACTGTCTTCCACTCAGCTTTAAGATGTGCTTTCCAATCTTCCACTCAGATCCTCTGTATAAGATAGTACTGGGTGATAGAATCATAGAATCATAGAGTTGGAAGAGACCCCAAGGGCCACCCAG
The DNA here is from genome assembly GCA_948474755.1 of Ctenosaura bakeri. Lineage (NCBI taxonomy): Eukaryota > Metazoa > Chordata > Lepidosauria > Squamata > Iguanidae > Ctenosaura > Ctenosaura bakeri. Next base: position 64,890 of record CAOLHI010002437.1, on the reverse strand, counting down.
TCCAACCCCCTTCTGCCCTGCACGAACCCATGTCAAAGCACTTCCAACAGATGGCCATCCAGCCTTTGTTTAAAACCTCCAAAGAAGGAGACTCTACCACACTCCCAGGTAGCATATTCCACTGCTGAACAGCTTTGACCATCAGGAAGTTCTTCCAGAGGTTCAGGTGGAATCTCCTTTCCTGCAGCTTGAATCCATTGCTCCTTGTCCTAGTCTCTGGAGCAGCAGAAAACAAGCCCGCTTTCTCCTCAACATGACATCCCTTCAAATATTTAAGCATGGCTAGCATGTCCCCTCTTAACCTTCTCTTTTGCAGACTCAACATCCCCAGCTCCCTAAGCCACTCCTCATAGGGCTTCATGGCTTCCAGACTCTTCACCATTTTGGTCCCCCTCCTCTGGACACACTCCAGCTTGTCAATATCCTTCTTGAATTGAGGTGCTCAGAACTGGACACAGTATTCCAGATGAGGTCTAACCAAAGCAGGATAGGGTGGTACCATTACCTCCCTTGATCTAGACACCACACTCCTATTGATGCAACCAAGAATTGTGTTGGCTTTCTTGGCTGTGGCATCACACTGCTGACTCATGTTCAGCTTGTGGTCCACCAAGACTCCTAGATCCCTTTCACATGTACTGTTATCCAGCCATGTGTCCCTCATCCTATATTTGTGCATTCCATTTTTTTCTGTCCAAGTGTAGGACCTTACATTTCTCTCTGTTGAAATTCATTTTGTTAGTTTTGGCTCAGCTAAAACTAACAAAGTGGGTGATGGGTCCAACTTCCAGAAATGTCCTACAGTGTCCCCAAGCAGCAGTGCATTGGGCCATTATGGAAAATTGAATGGTAGCTGCAGCTAAGTACACATCATGGAGCTGCAAGCCATTCCTAAGTAAGCCCTTCAAGGCAAGGTGTGAACCAGAGGGCACTTTGCCCAGAACTCCCTGAGATCTGAAGCCAGACCTCTGTAAATAAATAAATAAATAGCTAGCTAGCTAGCTAGCTAGCTGACAGGTACAATGAGGTGAACTTTCATGTCAAAAATAACTAGAGATTCTGAATTCTTGTGACTGGAGGGCTGAGATAGTCTGTAACAATGCTTTGCCTTGCATATTAACTTGTTTACCTGTTTCTTCATGCTGAACGGATGTCCATTAATAACATTAAAAAAAAGAAAGAAATGCAGTATAACTCCTGTAAGTCTCTCCCAGCAATTAACAACACACTTCCTGGTGTGAATAAGCGTTTTCTTAATCAGCAACTGTGAGTGGCACACCACGAACTCTTCTGCATTCTCACATAATCTTTAATTAACTGTTTTGATGTCTAAATGAGAAGATCAAACCCTTTCTGCTTCATGCCCCCAAGTGTGGATTAGACTGTGTAACATGAGATCTTCTGAGATAAGGTTGCTTTTCCCCTGTTGGCAAAAAAAACCTTAGCAAACAGATTGTTAAGAGCTTGTACACACCAGGACCAGTGGCCTATTAGAGGAAGATTTTCAGCTATGTGAAAAACAGGAGAAAATGCTAATACTGGATCCAAACATGGGGGATAGTGATAGAGCCAAGCAAGCTAGCTGGAAGGATGTTATGTGAAAGTGTTACAATATGGAAGTCACCTTTTTGGTGCTTTAGAACATGAGACTGCTTTTAGGACAATGGTTCTCAATCTTTGGTCATCCAGATGTTTAGGACTTCAACTTCTGAAATCCCTGCACCATGAGCCATGTTGTTTGGGACTTCTGGGAGTTGAAGTCCAAAAATTCCAGAGAACTAAAGGTTTAGAGCCATTGATTTAGGTGGAATGGTTCATAGCTACCAGCAGCCCTAGCTACAAGCAGATTTATCACAAGAACATTTGATGAGGACATGAAAGAGAGAGAGAAGTCATTTCCACACTACACTACTATAGTGCTATTATTCCACTTTCAACTTCCTGTGGAATTCTGGGTTTTTTAGTTTCCTGAAGCCAAAGAACTCTCTGGCTGAGAATTCTCAAGGCCCCTCCCCAAACTGCAAACTCCAGGATTCCATAGGATGTTGAAAGTGGAATAATAGCACTATAGTGGCGTAGCACGGAAATGACCTACGCAGCTCTTCAGAAAGGTCTTTAATGGGGTGTGTGCTGCACTTGCATTGTCCTTGACATGTTTTAAAAATATTTTTTTATTGTTTTGAAGTACTGATGTTTTAATTTGGCAGTTCATTTAATTATTTTTTAACCATTTCTTATTACGTTTTAATGCATGCTCTTGCAGTGCACCTTCAAGGGGCTTCCAACTTATGGCAACCCTCAGATGAATCTACCATAGGTCTTTCCTGGCATGGTTTCTTCTAAGGAAATTTGGTCTTGGCTTCCTTTGAGGCTAAGAAAGTGTGACTTCCCCATGATCACCAGTGGGTTTCCATGGCTGAGCAAGGGTTCAAACTCTGGTTTTCCAGAGTGCCAGTCAAACCCTCAAACCACCATGATGACTCTCCTTCATGAACCTTGTTTTAATTCATGTTGTTAGAGCCTTGGGAACATTTTATACATTAATGAAATTTAATTTAATTACCTGGTTTTCCGAGTAAGAGCAAGCTCCAAGCCTTGAAATTTTGAAGTGGTGTTGTTGATTGACATAAAGCTAACCAGAGCCAAGAAATAGAAATCTCTTCACAAAACAAAATGGAAATAACCTGAGACTGAACAGCAAAATAATGAACTTATTCATTCCTAAGTCAAAATGTCTCAGACATTCTTTTAGAGTGAAAAATACAGATTTTTCTCCCTTCCACTCCCCTGAGGGGAAAAAAGTCCTCTTTGCAGAATTGTGTTAAATATTCTTCACCATCACGTCACCTCCTTCCTCCCCAGAATGTCCCAGAAGACCACTTAGATATGAGGCTTTGTGAAAGACACAAACATTGACCAGACTGTCAGCACAATTTCATAGAAAATATTATTTTAAATTGTTGTTGTTCCTAATCTTGTTTGTTTTGACTGTTTTTCCTGACTTGGAAAGCCTTTGAGAACTGACTGTTTAAGTGAAAAGAGCTTTTAATAACACATCGTCTTGTCCACATTCCTTGCTTTTGAATAGATATGCTTCGAAATTGCTTTTAATTCAGTTGACAGTTTCATTTTCACTAAAGAAAAGTTTTAGGCTTTTACTGAGGTCAGCTTCCATCTGTCTCCATTTTAATTTTCGTGAGATGCCTATGAGTCGCAGGCCCAGGGAAAAGATAGTTCATCATCATTATCACCATCACCATCACCATCACCATCATCATCATCATCATTGTCATCTTAACCACCACCGTCACTACTATGGAACCTTAAAATATTGGTCTAAATGCTATTGCTAGTCCCAATTACAGTTGCTTGTTGTTCTGCACCTTAAAGTTCTCTCAGACTTCTGGAGGCCCCATCCTATGTTTCCAACTTATGGCAGCTCTAAGGTGAACTGATCATGGGGTTTTCTTGGCAACATTTCTTCAGAGGGACCACTGTAACTTGGGTCTCTGTATCCTTTGCTTAATATTCTAACACAGGAGTGGACAAGTGTAGACCTCCCCATATTTTTGGTCTCCATTTGCCACCAGCTCTTGCCAGGTTAGCCAAAGGTGAGGGACTGTGGAAATCCTGGTCCAAAAGCCTATCAGGAGTACCTCAGGAGCCTTCTCTAACCACTAGGATCTCAAATGGTCACTTCACCAGCGAACCAGTTGGTGATAGTTTGCAATCCTCTTGACTACCCCTGCTTTACTTCTCTTCTTTTTCCTTCCTTGTATTTCCTCAGTGTCTAAAAAGGAAACACACCATTTTAGCAGCTTCAGAGTGCAAAGATTCTAAAATTCATGTGTTGTTTCCAAGGTTTCTAAGTGACCAAGAAACAAAGGTGGCCATCTGCTGGGATGCCAGTGCTGCAGACCTTTGCAAACTCTACATTATCTCTGTGTGGTGTGCTGGAACTCTTAAATTGGTTAAAATGCAGCATAATAATTTGAAGCCCATGTTATTTCACTTGGGGGTGGTGCAGTATTCAGAGGAGTTATGCTTCTGTATGCGGTAGATAATAGACCCCTTGTTTTCCAAGTTACTATCTTCCTGAAGGCATTTACTGTTTGCTTCTCACAATGCCTAGGAGAGTCTTCAACCTTGCTGGTTACCTAAAGATATCTAAATCACAAGGTGGCCCCTCTGCTTTGAGTGTTTCTCTCTGGAAAATGGAGTTAGGGAAGCAGAAATAATACATTGGTGGGGGTGGGTCATTTTGGAGGTTAAAGAGTGGTATGAGAACTCCAATGGGATTTTAAGATGGCCACAAAAAGACACATTAATGGTCATTCGGAGCAAGGGCTTGGTCTGTTCATTTACCAGAGTGGGATTGCTCTTTCCCAAGATGGCTGATACCAAGGGTGATACCAAGTTAGTTTAAAAGGGCACAGGGACTGATCTCTGTGACACACACAGCTGGGCTTGCAACCTCCTAAACTCACCTTCCATACTTTACCAACATTTCATAGATGAAAGCCAGGACACATGCATAGTTTGGGGTTAAAAAAAAAGTGGGCCACAGTGTGGTCTTACAGTCAGTGTTGGCTTCTTTGGGCCACCAGGCTGTGCTCAAGGCATTGCATTTGTTACTCCCGATGTTAAAGATTACCTTCCCTCCAGATGCTAAGTCTATTTAATTCTTTTCTGACGACTTGAAATGAGTAACTACTATTTCACTTGACTGTTTGCAGACCAAGGCATTAAATGCAATTTCTTTGGTTTATAATGAGGCTGGGAATAGAAGGGAGTGAGGGAATCACTGAAATTACATGAATTACATGAATTTATAGCCCTGTTCATTGGTGATGGTAGGTTGGCATTTACATTATTTCTCAGGTTAAAGAAACTTATTTTCTGATTATCAGTTTCCATTTGTCTTTTAAGGTTTCCTTCCTTTCCCCTTTACTAGTCCATTTAACCTGCTCCTGTCCTCACAGAACTCCAAATCCTGGCTGAAACTAGCAATAACTTCCAGTGGTGCATACACACACCCTCCCAGCTGTGAAAGGAAAGGGATGGTGACCTGGATTGCCTTCCCCAAAACTTCCCTCTTCCAAGAAAGGGCTGCCACATTTCCTTCCTGAACGTGCTCCTGTGCCGGTCCTTAGTCAACAGATGAAGCCTTCCCTCTTCGTTCTATCTCGTGATTAGATTTCAGGCTACTGCAAATAGAAAAGAGCCAGGAAAAATACTGGTGAGGGGTGGGGGGGGAACTGCCTCTCCTGCATATATTCAAACCGAAATTCATGGCTTTCCCCTGAGTTGGAGAATCAAATCTATTCTGGATTTCAGTTTCAGCGCTGAGCTATCCAAGGTGCTGAATTATCCAAACGGCTGGATGATCGCCTCCAAAACAGGTTCAGCACCATGAGCAGCTCCTAGAACGCCGGGAGAAAAACCCACGGGGCCATTTCTGCACTAGACTGTTATAGCGCTATCATTCCACTTGCAACCTCCTATGGAATCCTGGGGTTTGCAGTTTGGTGGGGGGCCTCAAAGGCCATCCTCAGAGGCCCCTCCTGAAACTGCAAACCCCAGGATTCCAGAGGATGTTGCAAGTGGAATCATAGCACTATAACAGGCTAGTGAAGAAATGGCCCCATAGTCCATACACTGACCCACCGAAACACCAGCTGCTGGTCGCCACAGGTCACCAAAAGGGCCAACTATGTGCCCATGTGAACCGTTGTCTTGGAGAGTTTTCTCTGAACCAGTTTTAACTTCATGCAAGGTCAGAACCTTGGGGACCGAAGGAGAATTTCATCTGGAGGGGGCAGATTCTTCTCAGAAAGGGGCAGTGCTTGCTCGCATTCTGTCCCCCCCGCTACCCCCTTGCGACCGATCCTATTGATATTTTCCGCCAAGGGAGCCCCAGAGCTCAGGCTTCCCAGGGCAGGCGGCGTCTCCCCAGAAGGAGGTCCCTCCGAGTTCAAGGAAGGGGTCCGAGTGGGACTGCTCGGTCCGGCCATTGGGTTTATATCTCTGGGTCGGAGGGGAGCTTCCCGAAGGGACCGAAGCACCGCTTAGGAAGCGGATCGGTCGCGGTAAAAAGAAAAAGCGCCCGGGGAGCCAAAGCCCTTCCCTTTCGGAGGGGAGCGCGCGAAGGTCCAGCCCTTTCCCGGAGATCGGGAGCCCTCCCTCCGCTCCCGGGGCGTCCCAAGCCCCGCTTCCAAGGTCGCGGGGGCGCCGGGGGTGGGGGTGCCTCCGAGCTCGCCCCCTCCCGCCCCTTCCCCAAATCGGACGCCTGCCTTGGAGGCACAACGACGCCTCCCCGGAGCGCGAAGCGGAGACGCCGCGAGAGAAGAATTGTTGGCCGAAGTCAAAGCGGGGTCGGGGGCAGGGAAAGCCCTTCGGCGAGCGGCGCCTACGCGCTTCCTCGGGAGTAAAGGGCGGCGGAGTGGGCACCGGGGGAGGCGCAGATCGGGGTGTCCGGGAGCGGGGGCGAGGGAGGGTCTCGGCCCCCCTTTCCCCAGATGCCTCCCTCCCCTCCTGGCGGGGTCTGGGCGGGGGGGACCCGCGCGCCCTCCCCTCCCCTCCCGTGTGAAGGTCACCTCCCTTCCCGGAGCGGCGGAGGGGGCGGGACGGCGGCGGTTGGCCCCGCCCTCCCCTAAGCCCCTCCCCCGGGTCCCCCTCCCTCCCTCCCTCCCTCCCATCAGCGCCTGAGGGTCAAAGTCGGCGGCTCCTCCAGGCGGGACCTCCCGGGCGGAGGCGGAGAGGGGGCGCGCCGGGGGTCCCGGTCTCCCCAGCCTCGCCTCCCCCCACAACGCCCTCCGTCCGCCGCCTCTCCCGAGGGTCGCCTCCTCCCCGCGTCCCCGGGGCTCCCTCCCTCCCTCCTCCTCCTGCGCTCCGAGGCTCCGCATTCTTTCCTCTCCTTCTCCACGGCAGGGGCGGGCGCGCGGAGCCCTGGGGCGCGCCTGAGCGCGCGGACGAGCGGGCGGGCGCGCGCGCTCCACCGCGGGCGCTCCGCCGCCTGGCTTCCTCTCCCTTTTTTCCCACAGCCCACTTTGGGGAAAAAAATAATAATAATAAAAAAAAAAACCACGAAGAGTTGGGGGGCGCGCGCCGCGGCGCTTGCGCACTGCCCGCCCGCGGCGCGCGACAGCCCCGCGGCTTTTGCGCCTCGCGCGCAGCGCTCCTTCTCTCCCCTCTCTCTCTCTTTTTTGGCGCCTCAGTTTTCCGCCCTTCTGCCTCTCTGCAGAGCCCTCGCAAGGCCCAGCCTTGACGTATCTAAATCTCTCTCTCTCTCTCTCTCAATATATTTCTTTCAATTTTTATCAGTCCGTTTTAACTCCGCGCAGGGGAGAACTCGGCGGAGGGGCCAGAAGTTCCGTCCCCCGCCGTCCTTTCCTCCGGGAGGCCGAGAGGACCGACGCGGACTCCGAGGAGGGAGAGGAGCCCCTCCGCGCCCGGCCGCCCGGGACCCCCCCCCGGCCTCTCTGAGGGGGCCGGGAAGACCCCCCTCCCCTCCGCCCGGGCAGGAAGGGCGCCGGCCGCCCCGTCCCCTCGCTCCGCCGCCCCAAGGAGACCCCCGGCGGGAGGAGAGCGAGAAGGCGCGGCGGAGGACCCGCTGGATGGTGAGTAAGTTCGCGGGGAGGAAGGACGCCGCGGCTCCCTCCTCATCCTCGCCCCCCTTTTGGGAGGGAGGGAGGGAGGGAGGGGCGGGGCCAGGGCTTGCTGACCAATGGCGAGCCAGCGGCGGGGGGCGGGGGAGAGGGGCTCCCTCCTCCTCCCCTCCCCTCCGGTGCAGGAGGGTCGCTGGTGGGGCCCTCGGGGGTCTCTGGAGGGAGCCCCTCGCCCGCCCTCCTGCCTCCACCCCCCGGGTTGGCTTTGTAATTCACACCACCAGGGAGGCTGCTCTCCGGGCCTTGGTGGGGGGGTGCCATCCAGTAAGACCCCCCCCCAAGGCGCCTTCTCTTTCTCTTGGCCGGTGCCCACCTGGAAGAGCTACCAGAGCTTCCAAGGTGGACCTTCTTCTCTGCCCTGGAGCCTCTCCCAAGCCCTGCCCCTGTTTCCAGGATTCGTCCAGCAGAGCAGAGCTTTCCAAACTTTTCACCTCGGAGACACACAACTTAGACCTCCAGCGTTTTGCCACACAGGAATTCAGTTTTTCTAGCAAATTGTAGGTTAAACGGACCCCTTATAACAACCCCCCCTAACAAACTAACCCTGTAGAAGAGGAGGCTAAACTAACCCCTTATAAGAAATACGGGCAGATGCATAAATCGTGATAACAAAATGTATGGGGACACAACATATCTCGTGAAAACTTTTCATATATAGTTTATAAATAATAGCATCCATTTCCAAGATTGTAGGCAACACACCTGCACCCTACAGGCAACACACTAATGTGTCGCGGCACATGGTTTGGAAAGCCCTGGAGCAGAGGCTTCTGTTCCCCTGTGAAACTTTCATAGAAATTCAGAGTTGGAAGAGACCCCAGGGGCCATCCAGTCCAACCCCCTGCCATGCAGGAACACCCTCAAATCAATCCCGACAGATGGCCATCAAGCCCCTGCTTAAAAACCTCCAAGGAAGGAGACTCCACTACACTCCGAGGCAGCAGATTCCACTGCCGGACAGCCCTGACTGTCAGGAAGTTCTTCCTGGGGTTCAGGTGGAATCTCCTGTCCTGCAGGTTGAATCCATTGCTTTTCTCATTGCTTTCTTGAATCTGTAGAGTTAAAAACAAAATTACAGAGCCTTCAGAGTGGGTCTTCTTCTCTGCCCCTGGGATGCCTCCCCCTCTCCCTTATTTCTAAGCTTTGAGCAGTAGGAGCTTCTTTTCCCTTGTGAAGCTCCTCTCATGCCTCTCCTGAACCTGTAGTGGTAAGAAAAAGCAAAGCAACAACCAACCAACCAAGAAAAACAGCCCCACTGGGTTCTCCCCGTTCCAAAATGCTATTTCTTTTGGAAATTTGGGTTGACCAAGTCCCAAGGTTGTGCTGAAACTGAACTCCCTTTTTAGCCAGGGGACCAGGGATGCTTTAGGCACAGTCTTCATTTTCTAGTGGCCGTAGGAAGGACTTTGAAGAGCTGTTTGTTTTCTGTGAGCTGTCTGTTTTCTGTTTTGGATGAGTCCCAGAAAGAAAGAAAAAAGACTTAAAAGGAAGGTTCTTATGTGTAAAGAAAATAGCAAGGTGCCCCCTAAGAGATGACTCCTTTCCAAATGAGTTGTGTCGGCATATGGGTGTTAATAAGCCGGGTTTTGGTATGACTTGACTGTAAAGGACCTGGTGTGTTCAAGGCAGAAAAGAAATTTGGGGGGAGAAATTAATACCTGTTTGAAGACCTGATGCAAGAGCTGGTTAATTGCATGATCCGTTGCAGGAGCAAAAATGGGGAACAGAAATGTACAAAAGCCTCGTAATGGCATATTATTTAACATAAAGTCCTGTGTGACTGGTGGAATGCATTGCACAGTTGTTAAAAATGATAGACAGGAATGTATTGTCCGTTTTCCAAATGCACCGATCTTAACTTCAGAGGAAGAACATGTGACTGAAATATATATTCCCTACAATTGTTTTGAAGTTGATTTGTGTGCACGCACACACACGTGAGGAGCTGTTCATATTTCTTTAAACGGAGCGAGACCATTAGAAAAGGCTTAGAGCAAATGTTGCTCATGATCTGGAACTGTTGGTATCTAGCTTTTTCCCTGGAAACCGTATTCCTGCAAGTACCAGCCATCAAGTACTTCCATGATAGACGATTTTTCATCTTGTTCCTATGTACTTCTCAGCCATTTTTCTCTATATATTCACATTACAGCCTGAAATGATGCTATATAAACTACAGATTTCAATTTAACCCAGCTTCTCTTGTTTGGCAGGGAAACATGGGTTTTGTTGTGTAACAAATGATACCTTTCTTTTCTCTTTTCTAAAAAATGTGTATGTGAAAAGAATACATATTATTCCATAATGGAAGAATCCTTTGTAGGAAAACCCTGAGAAAGGGAGTGAAAGAGAGTCATTTGCTGGCAGGTTGTTATTCATGCAGCTGCTGAAACACATTTGACATAAATTTTGACCTTTTAAAAAACAGTTTCAAACATGTAAAGGATGTGGTTTGTCATGTATTAATTTTTCATCCTAATAGCCGTAGCTGGGCCATGCATTTATTAGGACAAGCAAAATGTCATTAAACACTGAGCATGTTTTTTGAATTCTCTGGAATCCTTTCTCAGGCTGGGTAGTACAAACAGCCCGAGGATGCGAGAAATAATAAAAATTGCAGGATTTTGTGGTTATGAAGTTTGTGTGTTAGACCTCCCACCATCCTCTCCACTCTCAACCCCATTGTAGAAATGTATAATTTTTACATTTCCTGTTTGGCGTAGGGTAAATCAGCCACATTTGACTGATTTTTGGTTGTTGCCCCCTTAGGAGATCTTCTCAGGTTCCACCACCATCCTCAGTCAAACAGGAATACAGCACAAACAGATTGACAGAAAATCATTTATTGCTGAACACCAAGAAAACTTGAACATTCCAACATACTGGATAAAACTTTTAAAAAAGACTGTATGAAGTTAAACGTATATTAGACCTAATGCTATCCTTGAGTTTGGAGCTTTTCTGCAAGTTTCATGATATCAGGCTTCAGAATAGACAATGACAGTCAGAGGTCACCTCTTGTCACAATATCAATTTTGTTCCTGGATTTTGTTGAGGAAACTCGCTCGCTGGATACGCACTCAACTCACTTATCAATAGGAGAGAAGTTATTGACTCCAATTTAGATGGCTGTTTGGGTATTTCTTCAGTTCCCCTCCTCACAGTTTTAAGTCTGTGACTCTCTTCAAATATGCCATGGCCCCCTTGGGCTAAATGCTCACAAGTACAAAGAACACGATCCAGCCAGACTGAAAAACTCTCAAGTTCCCTTGATTTCAGAGGTTATAACACATTGTTCAATCTCTTGCACCACACTGAGGGATTTCATCTAGCCGAATACTGTCCGAAGTCTTCCACTTTTCACATAAACAGCAAATATCAACTTTGTGTGCTTTTGATGCCAAATATTGAAGGGTATAAATATCCACCCTTTAAAGGCACCCTCCTGAAGTTCTTGTTTCTATTAATGACAGCTGTCATTCATCCTTCCAAATTCTAATTCTCTCTCAAGAGCCTTCCTGCTTAGGAACTGAAGTCTTACTGAGTTCAACAGAGTTTGCGTTCAGTTGTAGATGGGATTGCAACCACATTTAATCACACTTGTGAATAGTAGGAGTGGTGTTTTGTGCTCACCCACCTGGAAATGTGATGCATTAGGAATAGTGTTAATATAAAACTTCATATAACCCAAGCTAACATGGTAAAAAAAATCACAAGAAAATAGATAGATGAGGAGTCTCAGGCTGAATGAGGCTGACTCACATTTCTTTAGGATGGAGGAAAGGTGTGCCAAATAGTTTTAGGCAAACATCCATTCTCACACTGTCTTCTAACTGCAACATGGAATGAACAATGCTCAGCTTTCTCACTTTAAAGATCCTGTGCCTGTTTATTGTAAGCAGGTCTTTTGGTAAGCAATCGATGTGTATGTGATTGCAACCTTGGTTGAACTTTCCATCTAGGAATATCTTCAGAGATGCTAGATGTTGCTGCTGTTATTAGTTGCATTCCTTAAGACTAGTAGCCATCCCAGGGTTTGCCATGCATATATTTGAGATGGGACTTTGTGATTAGGAATATGAAAAGGTAATAAAATATATTCTGTGAATTTAAAAAGGTCATGTGCCTCTAATAGTAATGACTATATCTTGTCTACATATCCAACTCTGTACTTGTGAAATATTTGTTGGTGGGTTTTCTCATTTTCTTGGTTTGGATTGTGCATGGCAGTTGCTTCACATTCAATTGTGGATTGGAAAGTTGATTTGTGTTAACATTCTGATCCTATACAAGCTAAGGGGGACTTGTGAACATTGATAACCATTGACTTAAATGTGACTGTCAAGGAAGACCTATGTGTATCTGCTGAGAAGTCCACCCCACCCTGTTTGGTAGAATTTACTCCAAGGGAAGTATTATCAGATTGCGTACTACATAGGACAGGACTTCTAGTGTTTCATCCCAAGTCAAGCCAACAGAAGAAAGTGATCTGTCTGAACTGTTGGCAGATAAGACTTTGTAACGAATATGTTATTTTCCTGCTTTCTTCATGCAAAGGGTTTAGCTGTGCTTTGCAGTGAGGGCAGGTGTGCTGAGTCTTGCAAAAGCAACATTTGAGTATGTATGCAATTGCCTTTGTGCTGAAGTTAAAACGTGGAAGTACTTAAATTAGCAATGTTTGGCTTCCAGCTTTTATTTGTCTGTAATGAGCACAAGTTCCTCCACTTCCTGCAGGTTTTCTTGAGCATTGCAATACTGCAGGTTTAGGAGAATAAACAGAACTGAGCTTATTTGTGAATTCACAAAATAAGACACTAAGGTGTTAGTAAATACTGTTACTGGCATTGTTAGTAAATAGTGTTAATATGCTAGCTATATAGTATAATGTATACATTGTAGTTTATTCAGATAATATTGTTACATTGAGATACACTGAGAACCAAAAGAATCCACAGAGCTTCCTGGCTGAGTGGGATCTCTCAGATCCAGAATTATTGTTCTGTCTATTACACAGACTTTCTGTTTATGCCCTTCCAGGAAGAAAAGTGCATGCTAGAGCCGCTGCTGAGCAGTATCTGTGAACCATACATGGCTTGAAAATGGGAGCCCTTGAGAATCAGCCATCTTTTAACAGAAAGTTTAAAGTGTCCCGTGGCTTGCAGCTATAGCTTTCAAAAAGGCCTGTCCCTCTGTCACACACTTTGATGGAAGGCTGCCAAGCTGCAGTTCTGTATAGACGAGAGGGTATTTCCCATTGAACACAGTGAAGAAAGCCTGTTAAGTGTACAGTCTTCCCTCTACATTTGTGGCTTTGACCTTCACAGATTTGATTATTTGCAAGGCATGCATGTGCCTTCCCCTTGCAATTCTCCTCCTCCCATCTCCTTGCCTTTTACCTTTATGCAGAGAAGGAAAGTAGGAATACCTGGGCAAAAGGGAGGGGAATGAGCAGGGGCAGAAGGGAATGGAGGGAAGTGCGGGGGGATTAGTGGTGTTTTTTCCACTTTAGCACCCCAAACCTTCACAAAAGAGGAGAAGCCACTGTATATACATTAGTATTTATGTGGTAGCGTATTTTCAGCAAAGCTGAAACTATGTGAGTGTGGTTAGCCATACAGCATTGTAAGCTAGAAGCATTGGTATTTCCAAAAACTTTTTGGGCAGCACTCTGAGAGTGTTGTTAAGCATTGTGAGTGGAAACTAAAGCTTGTCTCATTAATTCAAATGGTGTACAGGAAGGACTGGAGAGTCAGCATGGTGTAGTTGTTTGAACATGGAGATCAGGAGTTGGTTACCCACTTAGGCACAGGAAGTTACTGGATGGTTTGGGCACATCATACACTCTCAGCCCCAGAGAGTCCTCTGATAGGTTTGGCTTAGGGTCCCCATAAATTGGAAATGACTTGAAGGCACACAACATGAAAGAGTGCAGATGGCCAGTGAACAGTCTCTGCTGAGAAGTTTTTGTTATTGGTATGTGCTTTAAAGTTGATTCTGTCTTACGAAGGAAGTGATCAGCAGCAGATTCAAGACAGGCAGGCAGGAGACAGTATTTCTTCATAGATCACTTTGACAATGACTATTAGCCATGGCAGCTCAATAGAGTGTGCATTTGCAGAGGAGGTTTATCTTTCAGTACTAGTTTGTGGGGACGGGGGTGGGGCAGCAGTGACGAAAGCATGCTTTACCTACTTATGGGCTTCCTGGAAACATCTAGGTAGCTACTGTAGGAATTTGGTCTAATCCAGCAGGGTGCTGTTATGTTTTAGGGCCCTACACTGTTATAGTGCTATTATTCCACTTTCAACCTCCTGTGTAATTCTGGGGTTTGTAGTTTACTGGGGCCAAAGAGCTCTCTGGCTGAGAATTCCAAATGCCCCTCCTAATCTGCAAATCCCAGAATGCCATAGGATGTGGAATCATAGCACTGGGGAATAATAGCACTGTAACAGCAGAGTATGGAAAGGCCTGTAGTTTTTCTTCAGGACACACAAGTTGAAATTCAGTATTTGGAGTGAGTACATTGTTAATTGCTTTTCCTGATGGGTTCATTTTATGATTTCATGATGGCTCTGGACTCTGAAGGGCAGCCAGGCTCAGCTCCATTGTGTCTTGGCCCAGCAGCTGGCAAGCATCCCTCTCTTTGTGATCTGTTATTTCTCTGGCCTCAAAGGGAGACAAGAGCGCCAGACACAACCCCATTGTGCTTTGGTCCAGTGGCTGGTGAGAGGCCCTTCCTCTGGATTCCATCTACCATTGCTCTGGCCTCTGAGAGAGAGCTGGCCTTCATCCCTTACCCCACTGCCATTTCCTTTTCTCTATGCATTGCTTCTTATTTAGATTGTAAGCTTGAGGGTGCAGAACTGTCAAATTAATATAAGTTGCCCTAGGAACCTTTTTTGGCTGAACGGCAGGGTATAAATATTCGACAGAAAAAATAAATAAATAATGGAGGTGTACTCTTTTGTCACCGTAAAGCCTTGCATATTTCTTCATCTACTCACTGTTGTGCCTCTGTTAGATGTATAACTTTTTTTTTATTGAGATAAGACCATTTTGATTGGACCTTGTACCTTGACATGCTGAATAATGAATTTATTCAAAAAGGAAACTGTATTTGACACAAGAAAATACTTCTGGGATCCTGGGATTTCACAGCAATGCAAAGCAGGGTATTGAACATTCCGAATGGTACAAAAAAGAAGCAGTTTGTCTTTGACATGAGGCATGGATTTAAGTTAAATGGGCAGCATCCATTGCCAGGAGGTGGAATTAATTCAGAACCTTCAGTCAAGGAAGCATGACTTTTCTACTGATGGTTGTCTTAACCAAGAGGTATAGTTTTGGTGAATTTGTGCATTATATCCTAAAACCTAGTTGCTAGGTCCCTTGAATCACTGGGAGCGTGGAAAGTCAACATTTATTAAGGTTCTACTGATTCAGTGGGTCTACTCTAGTTGGGACTAACAGTTGGAGTTTGGTGATGGATTTTCTGGCACTGGCAAGGGAAAACATCTGGACAAAAGAGAGAACCATTCTCAGAATGGCTGTAACACTTTGTAACATGTTATTGTCCGATCCATATATCTTTATTGTGAAAAAAGGTGATTGCTATAGAACAAAACTGTTGACAAGTCCTTCAGGGCTCTACAATTATTAAACAAAGACCGCTTGGTAAGATTATCTCCCATTTTAGGAACCGAGTCAGGAAGGATATCTTTCCTGTTTTATTTCCTTTAGGGGGGAGTGGTTTTCAGCTGATTTTTTTTAAGTGAGAAGGTATGGGTAGAAGCAACATTTTAAGGCATAACACTGAAAAAGCAGTTGGGTATTTTTATGGTCAATTTTTCACTTGGAATTACTCTTAAAAATTAGAATGTCAGCTTTTTTGGATCACGACGAGAACCTCAGGAGAAAATAATAAGGTACAAAGATCTACTAGTTAAGACAGCCAACTCTGGAATTAGAATAAAAACTAGAGAAGAATTGGAAAATGAAGGTTTCAAATGTGGCTGGTTTTTACATAGACAGCTTGTAGAAAGATTCAAGATCGACATAAAGCTGGAGGGTTTTGATTTTCATAAAGAAGGAAAAACATTTGATAAAATTATACTTTCTAAGCAAAACCACGTGACTTCTAAAATCTATCAGCTTTTGTTGGAAAGAGAACTTGAATCAGAACAAATAAAGACGCCAATGATTACTTGGGCACAGAACATTGGTCATGAAATACAGTTGGAGCATTGGGAGAAGAGCTGGAGGGACACCCAGAAATTTACTGTTGCCCAAAATTTGAAGGAAAATTACTTTAAGATGTTCCACAGATGGCATCTTGATCCAGTTAGAATAAATAAAATATATAAAACAAAAGACAAAAAATGTTGGAAGTGTGATCAAGATAATGGGACGTTTTATCACGTGTGGTGGACATGTGACAAGGCGAAAAAATACTGGAAGGAAATTCAAATATTGATTTCGAAGGCCCTAAAAATCAGCATCCCATTACTACCGGAAATTTTCCTATTAAACATTCTGCAGAAGATAGACGCAGAGGAAAGAAAGAAATTTTGGAGAATACTACTATATATGGTAACAGCAGCTAGAATTCTTTATGCTAGTAAATGGAAAAATGCACACCCTCCTCAAATCTATGAATGGAAAGTAAAAGTGATGGAATATCGAGAAATGGATAGGCTAGTGATGAAACTCCAGGACAGAGATCAAGTTATTAATGAACAAGAGTGGAAACAAGTAGAGGAATTTTGACTCCCAATATAAGATAAATTTAACAAAAGTGATTTTGTTATGGCACGAGTGATTGATGATTACAAAAATGTGATGATACAATGCTTTTAAGAGGCGAGAAAGCTGTTTTGTAATTAATAGAATTTAAAGAGAAACCTGTTTGTTATTATGCGTTTAGATAAGATTTACCTTGGAGTAAGTAAGGAAGTGGTAGATGGGGGTGGGAGGAAATATGCAGACCTTAAATGGATCTGATTATTAGAAATGGATAATTCGAGTTGAGGTCTGTACATTAATACATACTTATTTATGTGGTTTAAATATGCTTGGAAAATATGCAAATAATTTAATCAATTATGGAAATAGAATGTTTTATTTTACTTTTATTTTTTTAATTCAATAAAATTATTAATATAAAAAAAAATTAGAATGTCAGGGACTCATGGAGAATTTGGGAGGCTGCAAAAGGACTGAGGGTTGCCTGTGGCCCATAGTCACATCTTCACCACTCTAAAAGCATGAAAGCAGTTCTGAAAATTCCTGGAAGAATAATAATAAAGGAAATCTTGATATGGGACCAAAAAACCCATCACAATATACACATCAGAAGGGCATTCCACAGTTGGGGGTGTGACTAGTGGGAGCCACCCAGCTCATTTCAGGGCTGTCTAGTTGAGATCTTCCAATGATAACTTTATAGTTTGTTTAGTTTGTTAGAGGAAGAGACAATGGTGGCTGATGACTTCCTTTTCAGTGGACTAGGGAATTCGCTCCATGTTTCAGTTCCAGTGTCCTGAAGTAGGTTCAGCACCGTGGACAGCTCCGTGGAATCTCCATAGCCCCAGCCTATTTGGGACTTCAGAGGTTAAAATCAACATTTTGGCCACAGAATGGACATTAAGCCCGGGCTGATGAAAAACTACTAACATAAAATAATTGCATCAGCCATTCAATTTTCCCTAGCTGCCTTCTTCTGGAAAAACAGGCATTTCTGAATGGTTTAAAAAAGATTTAAGCCCTGGTTATAATGGTTATAATGCACTGCAGTAGCCTAAGCGGGGGTCTGTCAGGTCAAGAACGGCAGCAGTTTCAAGGCTATCTTTCCAGGAAAGTTCCAATTGAAGGGCTGTCATGTTGAGGACGGAGTGGGCGTGTTCTCTGCCGCTCCAGAGACTAGGACAAGGAGCAATGGATTCAAGCTGCAGGAAAGGAGAGTCCACTTGAACTTCAGGAAGAACTTCCTGATGGTCGTAGCTGTCCGGCAGTGGAATCTACTGCCTTGGAGTGTGGTAGAGTCTCCTTCTTTGGAAGTTTTTAAGCAGAAGCTGAATGGCCATCTGTTGGGAAGGCTTTGATGGATATTCCTGCGTAGCAGAGGGTTGGACTGGATGGCCCCTGGGGTCTCTTCCAACTCTATGATTCTATGGTTGCCTAGGTTGATTTCTAAAAATGCTCCAGGTTACTAAGGCCACCTGTGTCTTTAATAGCTGGGGGATCTAAGTGTACCAAACCTTTTCCCCATAGTAGGAGTGCAGCCCCCTCCAGAATAGGTTGAACTCCACTTCATGGGATAGGCAAATTATCCATGACAGTATCTCCATTTTGTCTAGCCTGGTGCTAGAATTTTTTGGACTTGAACCATCAGACTGTTTTCCTGATTGCCTGTGAACAACCTTGGAAGTGTTGCCTGGGTGAAGCCTCTATAACTTTAGACTGAAATGTAGCCTCCATCCATCTTTGGCTGGAAAAAAAATTGTAATGTGGTCTGATGGCCTACCAAGATCTACACAATAATCCATTCATAGAATATGAAGTGTTTCTCCCCCCACCCAACTCTACTGAGTGGTGTTAGCTGTATGGATTAGCTGCACGATAAAACCTTGTTTTGCAGGAAGGCACCATGCTTCTCTGAGACAGGAATAGAGTGCAACTAGTGAGAACATATGTATTTCTAAAATAACCCATGAACCAGAAATTGAAAGGCTGCATTGTAAAGGTTATGCACAGACGGGAAGAGCTGAAATGGTACATTCGACCTTGTACTTCTCATTTACTGCTCTCTGTGGTCTACCTGCTTGGCATTTTATTCAACCACAATTATTGGATGAGAAAAGCAAGATTTTTTTTTTTAAAAAAACAAAACCCTTTTCTATTTTAAATCAGATATTTGTGTGTGAGAGTGCTTTTGTGCGTGTTGCATGATCATGTTTGCAAGCTGAAAGCTATGCATATTCAGGTAATCTCATGGTGAAGGTGAACAAAAATGAGTAAGTATTATGAATAAGAGCCAGTGTGGTCTAGTGCTTTGAGTGTTGAAGGAAGGAAGAACAGGGTTCAAATCTCTGCTTGGCCATGTGGACACATTGGGTGACCTTGGAGAAGTTACACTCTCTCAGCCTCACAGGAAGGCAAAGGAAGACCCCCTCTGGACAAATCTTACCAAGAAAACCTTGTGATATGTTTGCCTTAGGGTTACTGTAAGTTGGGAACAACTTGAATCATAGAATCATAGAAATTCAGAGTTGGAAGAGACCACACAGGCCATCCAGTCCAACCCCCTGCCATGCAGGAACACCCTCAAATCAATCCCGACAGATGGCCATCAAGCCTCTGCTTAAAAACCTCCAAGGAAGGAGCCTCCACTACACTCCGAGGCAGCAGATTCCACTGCCGGACAGCCCTGACTGTCAGGAAGTTCTTCCTGAGGTTCAGGTGGAATCTCCTTTCCTGCAGCTTGAATCCATTGCTCCTTGTCCTGGTCTCTGGAGCAGCAGAAAACAAGTCCCCTCCTTCCTCTACGTGGCATCCCTTCAAATATTTAAACATGGCTATCATGTCCCCTCTTAACCTCCTCTTCTGCAGACTAAACGTAAAAGCACTTACTTTTTTAATACAGTGTTTCCTTGCTATTTAGTACCTGTTTCTGAATTGATTTTGGAGATAACATGGTATCCTTATATTTGCATTCTCTGTTGGCTACCATAACAATAGAAACAACCTCTTAGTAATGAGTGCATCATCTTCTAGGACACTGCCCACTTCTCTACCCAACTGATCAGACCTTAGGAAAGGGACCTTGGCTTCTAGTATTTTTTACAAGATGCACTTGTGTCTGTCAGCCACTGCAGGATGCATTAAATTCTAGTGTATCCTTTGAGATTATATAGTCCTGCCTAAACATTTGCAGAAGAGGGTTATCTAACAATTTTTTCCTCCCATGTGTCCAACAAGGCAATCTCATTTTTAAAACTTCTATCTTCATGTGGTCTGTTGGAGTGCCTGAGGATTCTGTTTGGAAACAATGGTTTTACCAGCAAGGAAATGAATGCTTTAATTTTCTGTTTGCATATTGCTTATCCATAGATAAAACACACAGAATTGTAGAACTGTTGGAAAAATATCGCAAGGGCCATGTAGTTTAGGGTTTAAAAAAATATTTGAAAGATGGTTGAAAAATGAGTTTCTTGAATGTCAGGGAAACCCTGACGAGGAGAATCCTAGACTGATGAGAATCTTTGGATTTAAAGTTATTCTATTAGATGAGCTGCTAACCACATTTCTGTACAAAAACATTTCTGTGCAGAAAACAGCATTTCTTCATTGAAAGTGTTGCTTTCTAGATAGGAAAATGGTTTTCTTTGCAGAACATGTGTTTCTGAATCAAAAATGTCATTTTCTTTGCAAAAAACCCCGTGTACATTATTTGTACAGAATAAGCCACAGATTATAAATCATCTTTAAGAACTGAGCAGTTTTCAACAGCTATCTTGCAGTAAGGAGAAAAAAAAAGCAAAACGATTCATTCTTGCCTTCAAAAATGAGATTTCTGAAGGCATCTCTGATCTAATCCAATTTCCTGGAGATGCAAAAAATCCAAAATTAGCTTTAAAAAAAACCTGTGATGAAGGAGATCCCACAGCTTTTAAGATAGCCAAAGGCCGTTGGCGGGGCATATAGGTCACTAGCTACAAGCTTCATGAATCTGAATTTTATAAAGTTTTTTTTTGGAAGAATATTAATTTATTACAAAATGAGCTATCTTAATTAAAGTCATTACTGGTGCAGATCTGAGAACAAGGGAAACTTTCTGACAGGTTTCCATTTTCCCTTTAGCACAAGATGCTGTGTGGAGTCCAACTTCCACATCTCTATTTCTTTATCACCATATCTATCCCTCAGTGCATGAATTTTGAGGGGAGTTACCAATTATATCTTGTAGTTGAGCCGGAGAGTGTGACAAAAGGAGTCTCCTTCATTTGTGTTGGGGATAAAGTGTAGTATGAATTTCTATGTTTCTTTCCCAACCCCCAAGTATACTACTTTTGCAGAAACATTGGCTACACTATAGAGTGTTTTTTGACCCGAGATTGCGGCTGAAGCCTGTACTTCTGGGTTTTGTTTTCAAAGAGATGGATGCTAATATGTGCAAGTAAGCACTTTTTTTTTTCCAGCAGCCGTGGCAAGAATTTTTATTGGGGATGTTTTGTTCCATGTTGACCTCCTGATCTTTAATAACACATCTTAACAGTACCAGGTGCAATTTCTTTGTGCTGTCCAGGACGGTAACCAGATGGCTGCTCTTGACCTGCATCTAAGACATTTGTTAGAGAGAGAATACAGTTACTTGCAGCAAGCTAATTTCAGTAGCCTGGTTTATTTATATTTCTTGTTGGTTAAAAAAAAAACAAAAACCCTGACCTTCTGTCTATATGTATGCCATGACCCACAGTGTTGATATTGCTGCTGTTATGTCCCTTCAAGTTGATATTGACTTATGGTGACCCTATCCTAAGGTTTTTTGGCAAGATTTATTCAGATAAGGTTTGCCATTGCCTTCCTCTGAGATATTGTGACTTGCCTGAGGTCATCTAGTGGGTTTCCATGCCTGAGGATGGTCATCTGGAGTTTTAGTCCAGTATGTGAAACGTTACAACACACTGGCTCTCAGTGTTGATATGCCGGACTTGAGTTATGAAGGAAATGGAAGCCTCACTCCAAGTCTACCCCTCACTTTCAGCCATTTGTATCCTTCTAAGGCTAGGTACCAATTTCTAAAGGTAAGGAGGTGAATATTTGAACTATATCCCTTCCAGCAGTTCCACAATTCTGTGATTCTGTGCAAGGCAAGTATGTCGACAGAATAAGGCTTGCAATAACTCAACATAGTGTAGTAGGTCCACGTGGACCTTTGTTGGCTGAGCACTATACCTCTCCCAACTTACTGAACAGTCTCTAAATCACCCCATGGAACCATTTGGTTTCTTGTGGGGAGTGGCAGGCATCCCCGTAGCTGGCCATGGCATGATTATTACAAGGACTCCAGCAAATCTCTGCACTGACGTCATCATTCTGGGTCTGGCCAGAGGGACGTAGGCAGATGCTTCTGCAGTCCTTCCTCCTCCCACAAAGCTCTCCAGTAATTCAGGGGTGGGGGAGGAAATACCCGCAGCACCTCAAAAAGCACATATGGACATGTAAGGGAAACTGATTCATGCATATGTCTCTAGCAGGACGGCAGGCTGAATATGTGTGCACAAACATGGAAATAAGAACTGGATGACTAATAACAAGCTAGAGGTTACAGAATGATTTTGGAAAGCTTAGTATTTTATATTTATATTTAATTTTATGACTGTTGTATGGAAACATTAACACAAAGTTCCATGCACACGCTTCTGGAGACTCCATAGCAATGTTTACTCATCTTGAATGTAAATGAGCATTATAGTATAACCACAAATGTTACCAATTCTCTAGCATACAAATATAAACACCAATACAAATATCTGGTATTCTCTATGTTATTTCAGAAAACAGTCTTTGTTGCCCTCTTCAACCCACGTGTGTATGTGTGTACTTACGCAATTTTACATCCTTATAAGGCAGAAGTAAAACTTTTATAAAAAGGTATGAATTTGCTTTCTGGATGTTCAGGTGAATGGGACATCTTCGGCTACAAAACAAAACGCGTCCAAATTCTGCATTTTAGTTTAAGTGTTGTGGGGTTTTTTTATGTGTTTGCTTGGCTAAATTGCCCTACCTTCAAACGTTGCAAAGAGCATCTACATAGAATCTCAGCTACCACATGGTGATAGCCATTTTACATTTATTGTAACAGAATTGCTTGCAAGGCTTTTGAGTATGATGTGAAGCTAACTGCATAGCAGGTACCCAGCAGAGGAGTTAATGTATCCTTTTGATCTCTTCTTGCTGTAAGATTTTCTTGTGCACAACTTTCCATTTCCACTGTCTATGATTCCCATTCCAAATGTCTTTAAGAAATGGCATTTTGAGCATGGTGCTCTGCTGCTATAACAGAGAGAAATGGCTCATACTTTCCTTTGCAGGGAGATGGTCATATTTTGACTTTTCTTGCTCTTGCTGAATAGTTCTAGTTGCTTCATTATGCAGCATTTGTGAATCACCTCTCCGTGAGTGTGCAGTGGTGCATGTATCATGTCAGAAACCAACTTGCTTCTCAGCTTCCTTCCTTTTATTCCTTCAAAAGTCCTTCGGATGTGTCTGATCAGCCAAATTCTTACCCTGCAACATATTTCATTTCCAAACTGACACATTCTTACGAGTTGGCTGCCCACACATTCATTATTTGCTTCCAGGTTTGTTAATCACAGTAACTTTTGTCCCTCTCCTTAATGCACTTGCTGTTATGCTTGCAAATATCTGAGATCCTGCAATGCACACTCACAAACTTTTGCAGTGGTTCTGCTGCACCACCCTTCTGTTGAATGTCAGTGTTATGAGACTGACTGTGTATCAGCCAGCGTGTGTACTTATTGTCCCATTGTGCAATGGGGATATACAGTGGTTGTTCTTTTTCAGTCTCAAGTGATGCTGTAAGTCAAGTGATGCTTTAAAGGCACTGACAAAAAGTTATGAATAATCTAGCAATGTGAAACTCCAATGAAATGGTTGCATTTGCAGAATTCTGCTTGTGCAAGCAGGAACTGAATAAGTCCATAGTAGAATTCCCCCAAAAGTACAACTCATAAGAACTCATAAGCGCATCAGAGAACAGGCTTCTGAGTGATGTATATTAGACCCAAGATCGTGACTGTCAACCACACAATGGTACAGATGCTCCTGATATTGGACAGAGCAGTGCTATACATTCCCCAATATTGAGTTCCATGCATATATTCCATATCTTGCTATTGGTTCCCTCTTGGCTTTCTGGTGATATTCCTCCTGCATGTTGAAGCAAGGAAGAAAGGGGGTAAGGTGAGGGTGAGGCAGTTTTGCAGAAATGTAACCACTGGTCATGGTGTCTGGGGAAATCTGGGAGCTGTAGTCCAAAAGAAAGCAACTTTTATAAACTCTGAAATATACTTATTAAACAAGTAAATTATGATTTGTGATCTGTAATCTCTCTGCCCCCACCAATTCTTCTGGTATACCTAAGTGTCCTTATTGCATTATGTGGGTGTCACATGTTTTTGCAGTTTTAAATAGCAAGAAATTTTGCTTTTCAACAACCTCTTAGATTAGATGGAAATGCTGGTTGAGGAAATAGTTGAACTCTTTTTACACTCATAAAATACAATCTAGGCTTACCACTGGCTATGTGCTAAACATTTGCCTTTGCACAGGTGCTTTGACTTCTCTTGACAAATCATCATTAAATGTCTGAGGTGCAGGCCAACATACTTCCTTTTGTACAGTTGGGGAAGTGGGAATTGAGGCAAAAACCTTCATAAAGTTTCAAACTCCTCTCTCCATATCTTCAGCAGCAGCTAAGGATGGATCCAAATAATGGTATTCTAGGTCCAGTAACTAATATTAATGTTGATATTATACTGAAATGTATTATTGAATGATTTTACAGATTTATTTTTATTTTATATGTTTATGTTAACCTTTGGTATGTATGATTATTGTTTGGAAAATAGTTTGTTGCTGATAATTGTATTGCACATGGAAGTGCTGTTGGACAGTTGTCTCATGTGGGAGAGGTTGGGAGCAATAGCAAGGCACTGGAGGAGAGAGACTGCTATGTGCTTTGCAGCAGGTGCTGCCCTGCATTGCACTAAGCGAGCTGGTCTTCTAGAGTCAAAGTGGATTTCCGCACGACACTGTTATGGTGCTATTATTCCACTTTCAACATCCTGTGGAATTGTGGGGTTTGTAGTTTACTGAGGCCAAAGAGCTCTCTGGCTGAGAATTCTAAATGCCCCTCCATAATATGCAAGTCCCAGATTCCGTAGGAGGTTGGAAGTGCAGTAATAGCACTATAACAGCATAGTGCGGAAATGGTGAAAGAAAGATTCAATTGCCAGTTGAGTTCACTTTCACATGAGGAATCAGAGAAGGGAGCCATCTTGTTCTTCACCTCTGACGTCAAAATGTCTTGAACAAGCTCAAGACACTCGGCATATTTTTTCTGTATAGTTCTCTTTGGACACATTCTCCTACAAAAAGTTGACATAGAAACAAACTGATGGCAGTAATAATTCATTGGAACTCCCTAGTTCCAACAGAGGTTATGTTTCCGAAATTATCTTTGTTACCTTCAAAATATAAACTCCCTTCCACAAACCCAATGAGTAGGAACTCTTCAGCCTTTGGAAGTTAATTCTTTTGGACTCTAGTTCCTAGAATTCCTGAAGTTCTGGATCTTTTGCTGAACTCTTGCTTAGCTCCTGTTCATCTCGATAGGGCTTAAACAGAAGAACATTTTTCTGGATTGTGTCTTGAAATGATTTGATTTATAACTCCTCATTGCACCTACTAATTAATGAATAAAGTCAAAGATCTGATTAGGCAAAGTGCTTGCCTGGTAATGATGCAGTGTTCATACCACTATATACTCTTTTATCTGACAAAATTAACCATGCTTAATTTACAGTTACTCAAGTATTACCAAAATAATGATCGCAACATGGAACTAGCTTGATTAAAAGGAATTTTTATTAAGCCTTATACAAGTGTCTTCATCTACTGAAAGGCTTCAGCCTTCTGTAAACCTTTATTGATGGATGACAACTTAGAGTATAATTATATTTTCGGAGTTAATTTCAGTATTTAAAAATATTGTGAACGAACATCTGCCCAGGCACATTGAAGATTCTTGCCACAGGCTCATCATGTATGGTCTCTTTCTTTCTTCAGTTAATATAAATTGTTCTTAAAATAGCAGTGCTTACAGGGTGCAATTTTTGCAAAAATAAAATTCATAAAAACAATGAAGAGAAAGGATAATACTGCAGAGGTCTTACAGGTTTTAGAAATAAGGGGAAATTTCTTAATTGTGTGATACTTCCAGTTTCTTCTCAACACACTGCTTCTGATTGTCTATAGCAGCCAAGTGCATTGGGGAAACTCCATGAACCCAAACCTGCATGAATTTATAAAATTCCTTATTTTCTTTGTTTCTTAAGCTATGCAAAGCTGGTGGCCATTGTTGTACCTTGTGTGATTAATTCTATAAGTGAATGATACCTTTAGAGATAGGAGTATAATATCTATTAATACTTAATGCTTGGACCCAAACCAGTCAGCCAGTAGGACATTGAAATTCCTCTTTTCCTTGTTGCAGCAGGTTGCTAGTTCCTCTAGTTCTATAGAACCTCAAAATGACACACTCACTCTGTTTGGTGATTGGTTTTTTTTTCCTTTTTTTTTCTAAGATGCCCAAGGTCATACTGGCAATATCTGATAGGGACATATAAACAAGCTCTCACAAGAAGGAAGCTGTAAAGCAGAAATGGTAATTGTGGGCCCTCCAGATGTTGTTGAGCTGCAACTCCAAGCAGCCGTGGTCAGCTACCATCAGGAGCAGGGATGCAGAAACTTAGGCCCTTTCCACAACTCACCTTTTTGCAGAGTTGGGGTGCAGGAATCGCGCAAGCAGGCTCTTCCAAGAGGCTCTCACGTCCTGGTTCCTTCAGTTCCGCAGCTGCTGCCTGCTCATGTGAGAGCCCCTCCTCTTCCTTCCACAGTGCAGCCTGGGATTTTCCCGGGCTGCACTGGGGCAGGAAGCATGAGCACCGTGGCTCTGGAGCTCCATACACACAGCAAGTGTGCATGGGGCCCCGGAGCATTGCACGATCATGCACCATTTTTGGCTGACAGCCGAAAATGAAATAGTGCACAGTTGTAGTGGTTTGAGCATTGGAGTATGACCCTGGAGACCAGGGTTTGATTCTCCACTTGGCCATGAAAACCCACTGGGTGACTTTGAGTGTGTCACATACTCTCAGCCCCAGGAAACCCGATGATAGATTCACCAATCAGAAAGGGCTCTTTAGTTCAGCTTCTTGTTTCTCACAGAGGCCAATGTGATGTTTCCGGGCAGCTCACAAGCAGACTTGAAGGCCGAGAGGTTGAAAACCTCTCATCTATGCATTTCTTTCCCCTCCTCATTCTGTTTCAGGCTTTTTTTTTTTTTTCCAAATTCAATCACACACATTTTAGTATATTTGTTCCTGGTGTGCACATTTATTTGTACACTTTATCTTGTATACAACTTTCATCCACTGCTTAAAGTTTATTTATGTGCATTTTTCCTATTATGAATGTTTCAGCTGATAACACTTTTACACATCTGTGTTGTTTTGGGCATGCTTTCTTTCTTAAGAATGTTCTCCTGTAATCCTCACTTGAGTGGAAATTTCCACTTGAGACATGGCGTACATTTTTCCTGCAAAAAAAGTCAGGGGATTGAAAATTCTACTTTTGTCAAGAATGTCAAGTCCTATCAATTTATTTTCTATCCCTACCTGAAGAAAAATGCAGATTCCACCCATTCCTCCCCAGCAACTTCCATTCAGAGGCATATGCTCTCTGCTCCTGGAGGTAAAGTATAGCCATCATAGTTGGAGATATAGATTGCTCTGTTGAAATATCTTAAGTTGGTGATCATTCATGCTGTAAGAAGGATATTTTCTTTTCAATTGTCTCAGTTATCCCACCACTCACTTCAAAGGCTGTGCACATTTATTGTGGTAAAAACTCTTGAAAGCCATGGTAGCCCACTTTGTCAGATTTGTGATTATTCTTGATGGTCAGAAAGACAGAGATAAAAGAGTGAAGGTGGTGTTTCAAATTGTATCAATGAAGGCCAACAGTGCAAGAAAAGGAAGAAACTAGATTATTAAATAGCTCCTCCGTGTTTACATATATCTTACAAGATCAGCTTTATTTTTTCTATGTCTTATAGATGGAGTCCAGCCCATTTCTACTGGGTAACTCTTTACTAACTCAATGCATAATTATTTTGGGCTAAACTAAAGTGACCCTTCTGGGGAATGGACGGACTTTTCTCCTGTTCCGTTTGGGGTGGCAGATGTCATTCCCTTAGCACAGTATATTTTGCTGATACCAATGTTTTATATATTAGCAGATTAAATTATTTATTACCACTGTCAACTGACAAGGAGGAAATTGAAAAGGAATTCTAAATGAAATGTTGTCTTTCTGTGTAGCTGTGATTTGACATTTCAGATTTGGGTACTTATCAAGTGGTAAGTTTGTTTTGAATATGTCAAAACCAGTGCCTAGTGTTACATTACCTGGCATCCAAATAGAAGATATGGACATTCTCTCTCTCTTTTCTGTGTATTTGTGTGTGTGCATGGTGGGGGGAGAGAAGAGGCCACTGTTGTCAGGCAATAATCAGACCTTTGGCCTCTAATTCTAGGTTCAAAATTGCTGATGGCTTGGGACATGAGCTTGTCTTGTTATGAATCTAAGATCTTGCGGTGAAACCCTCTAGAGAAGCCCATTATCAGTGGAGTTCTGGTTGATGGAGATATAAGAAAGAGTGTTTTCCTCTCTCACTGTGGAATGTACACCCCTCAAAGTCTTCAAGATCATTGATTTGCAGAATTGGAAGAGTTTGTAGGGGTCATCTAGTCCAATCCTCCACAAGTGGAGGTATCCACCACTGAAGGACAAGAGAGAAGTGGTCATGCAACTCTGTTTAAAAACCTCCAATGAAGAGGAGTCCACTGCATTCTGGAGGTACCCCATTTCACTGTCAAATGGTTCATACCATTGGAAAGTTCATCTTCATGTTTAGTCAGACTCTCTTTTCTTATAATCTGATCCCACTGGCTTTGGTCCAACCCGATGTAGCAACAGAAAGCAAGTTTGCTTCATTTCCCATCTTTTCAGAGTTGCAAAAAGTTCCTAGTCTTGCTGCTTTTAGAAGGGGCATGAATACACATCTCTTCACTCTGTGGCCTTTCAAAGCATTGTGATGTGTGTACCTTAATGTCACTGCTTTAGGATCATAGTGATTATTCTGTTGGCTTGTTCTTTAATTTTTTTTTTCTGATGTTAGTTTGCTACCTTGGTGATGTCATTAAGCATTATTCATTAAGTAACAAACAAGGTTGCTCACAGCTTGTCTTTCAAACACAGAATTTGTCAGCTTGTCATTCAAATACAGATAAGGAACATTAAATCTAGCCTGCTTGCTTCTAGATAGAAGGTGTGTGTAGAGCAGAACAGAAGGTGAGCCTTGGACCCTTTTCGCACTGGCCTTCTGTCACGCGACAGCCCCGTGAGCCTCGCTGGAGTGGGAGCGTCGCTCTGCATGATGCACTCCCACTTCCGCCGGGCTCACGGGGCTGAAGCGGTGCGAGCGCGGGTTTTTTGATTTTCGCTTCGAAGCGACAATCACCCGCGCTCGCGCAATGCTCCCGGCGCCCGCGCGCACTTACCTCCTGTGCGGAGCGTCGGGGAGGCGGCCGGGTCGCGCTTCCTTCCCTCCGCCCCTGCGGAAGGAAGGGGCGGGGCGGGGCGCTATCACGACGGACGCGACACCTCCTGCTTCACACGCGCGCGCGGAGGGGGACAGACGCACAGCCTCCTGCTTCGCGCGCACGCGGGTGGGCAGACGCGACAAGCTCCTTTCTCGCACGCGTGGGGGGGTGGACGCGCGAGCCACCGCCGCCTCCGAGAGGCTGCCGCTTCCCTGCTCGTTCCTTCGCCTGCAGAAAGAACGAGCGGGGAAGCGGCAGCCTCCCGGAGAAGGCTTCTTGCGTGAGCCGCCCTCCCAGCTCACGCTAGAAGCCTTAATGCGAAAAGGCATGTCCTGGGAAGGAAGGAAGAAGCTAACCACATAAAGACAGAGACTCTCTTGGAGAGTCTTTGCAAGTTGCAACAACAAATCAATTAATCCTTGACCGTTGCAGCAAGCTATGCTCCTTTTACCCAGAGCTGAGCCCAAGAAACTGGAGAAATTGCACCCTTGCCTCTTAGCTGAAGATGACCCATGAAAACTGGAGACTCAGGGCCCAACCCTCAGATCGGGAAATGCTATTCTTGATGTTTTGGATGGGAACAACTGGGGGCTAAAGCAAACCAAAGGTGGGAGAAATTGAAACTGACAGATGTGTCCACATTCCACAAAAACAGCCTGCATACAAAGCAGAAAAGGTGTGTGAAAGGTGTGTGTGTGTGTGTTAGAGACGATTTCAGGTCGATGTGTAAATATAAGAGTTTTGGTTTTAAGGAGCACTGAATGCTGTTTAATTAGTTGGGTCAAATGAGGGTTGTGTTTGGGAAAAAAGCAGGTCTGTGTGTGTTTCTACATGTGTGGAGGGAGAGGGAGAGAAAGAGAGAGAAGCAAGCTGTCATTATAGCTTTGTGGGTGAATAACTGCATTTGGAGATGCATTAAAGAATAAAGCTGATTGTCTAGCATTTTCACCACAGTCATAGCTTGCTCCTTTGTGAATTTGTAATGAGCAGTGTCTTTGTTCTCCAAATTTATGTCTTAATGTGTATCTTGCCGTGCCCCCTGAATCATGGGCTCTGTGAAATCTGTAATTATGAATTTCCTTCCCTTTGTTGTTTAAATCCTCTGCCATAAGTTTCCATGAAAGCACACATGAGGCAGAAAAGCTAAAGTTATAGTACCCAAAGCAAACATAAAATGAATTGACAGCATGTGTTTCGACTTGTAAATTCTGGCATGTAGAAAGTGATATAGAAAGTCACAGATTCATTAATGGATCAAATGTACAGTTGCCATAGGAGCCATAACTCCTGAGTTTTTTACATGCTATAAATGTGAAAAAAAATATATCTCCAATTACTTTATGTTCTGCATAATGTTGTACACCAGGTTTGCATTGGCAAGGGGTAGATGTAGCTTTCTGCACTAGCCTATTATAGTGCTATTATTCCACTTCCAACATCCTATGGAATCCTCAAAGGCCCCTCCCTAAACCACCAACCCCAGGATTCCATAAGATGTTGAAAGTGGAATAATAGCACTACAACAGGCTCATGACCTAGGTTTGACTTTTCATGATCTCTGTGTCTGCTCATCCTAGCTCAAAATTTGATTTGGGGTTTAAATTTGTGGTTTTGCTACACATTATTCCCACCAGATGTACTTGTGAAGATGGTGGGAACAGAGAGAAGAACCTCCCCAGCAGATCACAAAATACAGTCCTTCAAATAACCTGGAGCTGAACTGTATAAGGCTTTATGGGTCATCACCAGTGCTTTCAATCATGGCCAGAAATGATGTACAGCCAGTGGAACTGAGGTCCACAGGTGGCAGTAGGTGGGAAATTGAATGGTCAGGGTTAGGAATGAATTTTTCTGCCTTGCCATCAATTCACATTCTCTCATTTTCGGTCTCATGGGTGTCTGGTCTTGCCCTTCCTGCACATACCCATCACCACCCCAGTGGTGAGAATGTAACTTAGAACAATCTTCCCCAACCATCAAGTAAAGAGAGGGAATGTCTGTGATAACTGTGGTCATTTCCACAATATACTGTTATAGTGCTATCATTCCACTTTCAACATCCTATGGGATCTTGGGTTTGCAGTTTAGGGAGGGACATTTAGAATTCTCAACCAGAGGGCTCTTTGGCCTCAGGAAACTACAAAGCCCAGAATTCCCCAGGAGGTTGAAACTGGAATAATAGCACTATAACAGTACAATGTGGACATGGCTGGTCTGTGGTTAGCCCTCTGCACACAGCTGATATGGCATCCACGTTGAAATGTCTTTCCATGGAGTGTACCATTTGGTTCTAAGGCCCAGAAAGAAATACCAGAAGCTTTCTTGATGTGAAAAGGGAGGTTGGATTGATTTTTCCCCCTGCTTCATTTGGTGAACTGGTGAAGAACTTTGGACAATAGGTTGGGCACTGGATGGATTATAGGTGAGTGTTGTCCCTGTATAGTATAAGAAAATGATGGATTGTACTGTGGAGAGCTTATTAAGAATTTTTTTTGCAGAAAAACAGAGTGCTGGACATAAATCATGGATCTGTCGTAGAATGCAAACAGGCTGCAAAAGAACTAATGCTTTCTTGGGAGCAATGTATTAATAACAATGATAACTTTTTCAGCATTTTGCATCTTAAAAGGGAAAAAAAAGTGGGCATGAATAAATCTACTGTCAGCAAACAGCTTCCAAAGGAAAATAATTCATACTGCCCTAAGAAAACATTTGAGATTTGCATTTTACTTTAGGTAGTTCAAAATCTTGCCGTTAATCTGCTCTTCTGCAAGGAGACCAACATCTTCTCAACCCTGGAGGACTCCAGTTAAGCTCCACTCCAACTTTTATCTTGAGTAATTTAACAATAAAGACAGTCATTTTCCGTTTTGTTTTGTTTTTAAAATCACATGCAACATATTACACAAGGCTGGTGGATTCTTCTTCTGCAGTTTCTGACAACTTCGTTTTAATGTAGTTTTGGGATCCATCCTACCATTTTCTTTCAGATTATGGTGGACCCCGCTAATTCATTGTGCCATACCTCTCAATATCTCAGTTTAAAGATGCACATTTCCCTTTAATTACCTGTTAATAACTTGCTTTGAATGTACCAGCAGAGGTCAGTATGTTCTTGCAATTTTGCTTACTAAAATTCCCAGGCACATAAAATTATTTTGAAGGCGAGGGTTTTCAGTGGGAAAACTGAAAAGTCTTATACGGTGTAAGAACTGTTTAAGGCAATATTTATTACCAGGGCATAGTAGAGGGCAGTGGCATTCATACAGATAATGCTGGCTTAACTATTATTTAAGGCCAAGCATGAACAATCCACAAAATCTGCTTTTACAGCTTGAGCTGACAGGTGTGCATAAGGCAGTTGCAGCCTGGCTGTCTCCTTTCTGTGCTAGATTTTTAAACGAAGAGGATCTGCAAATAGGTTAATGTTCTCCCACATTAAAAACTGTGAGAAGGAATAAGGTGCAGAAATTTCTCTGTTGTGTCTTTGTACTTAAAGTATTTCTGGCTTCTTCATTCACTGGTCACCCCTTCTCCTTTCTGTGTCAGCTGCACAGATCACTGAAAAATTGTTGAATATTTTCTCTCCATCCAGGAAAAAAATAAAAAATAAACGTTTTTTTCTAGGTTCTTTGGCCACGAACAGGGAGAAGAATTTCATTCCTCCATTTGTGCATAGTCCTTGTCATGTGATGTTAGTAGGTCTTGCTTCCAAATATTTCCTGCTGTACCCCATTTACTCCCTCACATATGCCATATTAGTGTCAAATGCAATATGGGTTAATCCTTCCTCCCCTAAATATGGGCCATTTCCGCACTAGACTGTTATAGCGCTGTGATTCCACTTGCAACATCCTATGGAATCCTGGGGTTCCATAGCATATTGAAAGCGGAATCATAGCGCTATAACAGTCCAGTGCGGAAATGGCCCCAGTCTTTGTTACTCTTTCATTCCTTTAATTCTTCTTCTGACAGCAACCTAGCTGTGGATGCCAGTCTTTGGATAGCCTGGATTTAGGAGCTCCTTAACATTTTCGAATAGTGGACAAAATAAATAGCATCTAAAATTTGAACTGGTGCTGTATTTTGGACTAAATTGGAACTTCTTTACAAATTTGGGACTATCAGTTAGGTAATCTACCTGATATGTTTTACAGAAGGCAAATATCTCTTATAATGTACCAATTTAATGAGCTGAATCATGCTGTCCTTTTAAATGAACTTCTCTCTCTCTTCCTCTGTCAACATCTGATCACGTCCTATCAGAACTGGGATAAAAAGAATATTCATAAATACTTGAATTCACGGTGATTAAAAGGAGTGGGGGCTTAAAATGAAGAGAATCCTGGATGGACAAGAATCTTTGCAAAAAATCATACTTACATTTTAAAAAATTGTGAAAAAATGTTTTTGCTGCAAAACAACGACATGTGAATATTATAAACTGCAAACCCCAGGATTCCATAGGACGTTGAAAATGGAATCATAGTGCTATAACAGTCTCGTGCGGAAATGGCCTTTATCTTCACTGCAAAACTTGTGATAATGGTCT
The DNA here is from genome assembly GCA_948474755.1 of Ctenosaura bakeri. Taxonomy (NCBI): domain Eukaryota; kingdom Metazoa; phylum Chordata; class Lepidosauria; order Squamata; family Iguanidae; genus Ctenosaura; species Ctenosaura bakeri. The sequence goes on along the minus strand of CAOLHI010002437.1, from coordinate 31,201 downwards.
ATGAGCTATGGAGTCCAATAAATAGTTCTTCTATGAAGAAAACAAACAATCCTGAGCAGAAATTAGTTTTTAATCCTCTCTTCAATTTCCCTGTTTTTTCCTGTCTCCCTCCCCACAGTCTGCCAGGTTCTTTTTTAAAGAGTATTTTTTTCCCCTCTTTTTAAAAAGTGCTGCTTGTTATGAACTCTTCCTTGTTTCTTCTTGTCTCAAGCAGTTTGCATGATTTTCTGATAAAACCGGTATTGAGCTGTGCAACTCGGGTATGAAAGATATTTATCTCATTGGAATAAAGGATCATGTGGCATTCTGTGAATAGCCTTCTTTTGGCCGGCTGATATTGTATTGATATTTTTAGCTTATTGTCAATCCTGGCTGCGGATGTATTAATAGACACTCAAATGCCAGATTTATCCTGGTTCTCTTCTAAATCTGAATATTGGGGTGGTTTTCAAGGAATGCATGAAAAGTAGGTTTCAGAGTGATACGCAGATGCTGCAGCAAACATGATCTTCTCAAACATATCTTATTCCCACTCCTATTAGTTGGCAAGATTGAATAAACATCTCTGTGGCTTAACAGCAAAGAAGATCTGATTCTCTGCTGAATAGTTCTTCTGCATTTGTTACCGTTCTCATTAAATTTGATAGGGGGAAATAAATGCTTCCCCCCTCCAAAAAGAGCACCCACAAATTCTAAGGAAGAAAACAGCGATGGGATATTATTGACTTGAGTTAGACTTTCAATCAGTGAATCACTTTGGCCATTTCTGCACTACTTTGTTATAGTGCCATTATTCTGCTTTCAACCTTCTATGGAATCCTGGGGTTTGCAGTTTAGGGAAAGACTTTTAGAATTCCCAGCCAGAAAGCTCTTTGGCCTCAGGAAACTACAAATCCCAGAATTCCCCAGGATGTTGAAAGTGGAATAATAGCACTGTAACAGTGTAGAGTGGAAATGGCTTTTATATGCCACCTTTTCCCAAGAGTAGCTAGTGGAGTGAGTTTGGGCATCCTAGCTGAGATCCTGCTTCACAGTCTACATTTCATAATTTTATGAATCTGTAACTGCAGTGCAGAAATGCAACAAAACCCTGTCAGTAAACTGAGAAGTTGCATGTCTAAGGAGCATTGGAAACTTCTGATATATTCATATATAATTTGTGTATATTCAGATGATATTATATATATTCTGATGATATTCTGATATTTCTGTTGTGCTCTTGGATTTCCTAGCCAGTGATCAGATATGCATCAGGGAGCATGCCAATGTGCACTGGTGCCCATGGAACATCAGGCTATGGTGCATCAGTCACTCTACTGGCTACTGTTGTAGAATGGACTGTCTTTATATTGTAATGCCATAGTAGCCACTAGGTGAGTATGGACATTGCAAAACTACTCCAGTGTGGTGTAGGGATTTGAGCACTGGCCTACAACCCTGGAGACCAGAGTTCAATTCCCTGCTCATCATGGAAACCCAGTGGGTAACCTTGGATATATCACACACTCCCAGACCCAGAAAAACCCATGATAGGTTCACCTTAGGGTCATGATAAATTGGAAACAACTTGAAGACACACAACCAAAAAGCCATTTATGAAGACCTGAGTTCCAGACAAAATGCCAGCCCATCTTTTATTCTTCAGTCGTATCTCCTAAGGTCTGCACTTTCTACCTCCAGAGAAAGATATCATGAGGTAACTCCTGCTGTGAGACTGTTTCTATTTGGGAGGTAGCTGGGAAGGCGGAAGAACAATAGATTGATGCATAATAGAAAGAGAAACCATCAGCCACATGACATTGTGATGCGGAAAACTGAAAAGCAGAAGGAAATGATATTCACAAATGGCCCAAGAATGAGAAAGGAAAAGCAGAAGATCCTTGGACTGTGGGAGAAGATATGCAGGAAATTTTGGCACAGTATTTCTCATGGGATGGAATCTGGTGAGGTAGATGATTAGTTAAGTCCATTGTTAACAGTAATATTGAAAGGGATGAGCCTTCAGAACTGGAAATCTGTGATGTCTGTTGCCACAGCTTGTGGCAGGAAAACCCAGTAGAACTTGCTATGATACAGGGAGAGCCAACTGCATGATCTTGGGTACATCACATACTCTCAGCCCCAGAAAACCCCATAATAGCTTCACTATAGAGGTGCCATAAGTCAGAAATTACTTGAAGACACACAGCAATAGGATACAGGCCCAATGTGGTGTGGTGGTGTGAGTGTTTGATTGGAACTTTGTCAGCCCTGGATTCAAATCCCCACTCGGCCATGGAAACCCACAAGGAGACCTTGGCCAGTCATCTCTCAGCCTAAGATGAAGGTAATGGCAAATCTCCAAAGAAATCTTGTCAAGAGAACCCATAATTTGAAGCTGACTTGAAGACACACAAGGACAAATGATTCAAGGATCATACTTATAGTATAGACTAATCCACTTTTTTTTCTTTTTGGCAAAATGATTCCTGAAGTGGCCTATGTCCTATCAATAAGATATCATTCTTATATGCTGGGTTACAATTTTACAAAGACATGACACAGATTGGCATAGATTATATTTTTACAATAGATTATTGGGTTGTAAGACTGAGTCAGGCAACTTTCAAATTAAGTGAATATTTGGCTGAAAGGAGGAATAAATGGTCTAAATAAATAAAAATAAATAAGAAGAAGGGGTGGGGAGGGTAGAGGAAGAAACAGCAAGTAGGGTTTCAGAAGGTCTGGAGGTCTGGGTATGTTTTTCAACTCATCTTTTCCTTCTATAGCCTTTTAGAATAGCTGCTCTATGGAAAAAATAAGGAAAGAGTCATCTCAGATTTCCTCTCATGGACAGGAGGTATGAAATGGGGCTTCTTCCTGTATCACCTTCCTCTGTTACTATGGCCTTGTCCACACTAGCCTGTTATAGCGCGATGATTCCACTTTCAACCTCCTCTGGAATCCTGGGGTTTGCAGTTTCGGGAGGGGCCGGCCGGATGTCCTTTGAGGTCTCTTCCAACTCTATAGAGGCCGGCCCCTCCCGAAACTGCAAACCCCAGGATTCCAGAGGAGGCTGAAAGTGGAATCATCGCGCTATAAGAGTGTAGTGCGGAAATGGTTTATGTGTTGGAATGGCTTGCTTTGCATGTGCCATAAATTGCAGAAGAGGAAGACAGTATCTGTGCACCTAGATAACACTGCAGACACAACCCATTTAATTGTCAAAGGGATACATATAAGTTGACAAAAAATACACAGGAAAAAATTCTTCTATTCCGAACCTAACCGAACATACATCTCATTTTTTTCCCTTAAAAATAACTGCTTAGTAAGTTAACGAAATGCATTCCCACCTAATAAGTAGTATTGATTTACTTTGTGTGTGAAATTAGGCCTCCAAAACAAAAAAGGCTTTCTAGAGATAATATGAGTCAAACAAAGAATATGATTTTTTTTAAAAAAATATTCAAATAAATAAGAATCTTTTAACATTATTTTAATGTTTTAAATTGATTTGGTAACACCGTGGACAATTTTTAAATGGCTGTAGATAATAACTGAAAAAGTATTGGGGCTTTTCTGGTTACATACATTTTTTTTACATAGCATTGGATAAACTCTTGTTTGTAACCGGGGGATATTGCAGTTGTAAATGTCTTAGCTGGTAGTTAATTTTCAGTATTTTAATTGCCTGGTTACCTGAGTTTGGTGAAACACATACAAAAATAGAAGTTGTTCTTAGGGCCTTTCCGCACCACACTGTTATACTGCTATTATTCCACTTTCAACATCCTGTGGAATTTTGGGATTTGCAGTTTGCTGAGGCCAAAGAGCTCTCTGGCTAAGAATTCTAAAGCCCCCCCCCCAAAAAAAACCCCTGCAAAAACCCATTACTCCATAGGATGCTGAAAGTGGAATAATAGCAGTATAACAGTCTAGTGCGGAAAGGCCCTTAGTGTTCTTGAATTCCTCCAGACGTTCTTTTATAATGATTGTTCAACATCAGCCATCCTTATTGTTGATTATGTCTTTTCTGTAAAGTAAAGCTCAAAGTAATGAACGTATAGTTACATTATGTGTCTCCAGATGACAAAAGAGTCTATGGAATTCACAGATTTTATTCTTGCGCCAACCAGTTTTATTTTGGAGACCCATGCAACATTTTCTTCTTCTCCAGGACCTCCTGGAATTATCAAAAATGTCCTATTCCCACCACTCAGGTTTGTCTAGATGAACCCAGAACATTCTGAAATGAAATGCATCTGTTTGTATTCTCTCCGGAGCCAGTAAATGTAAACACAGCTGTTGTTTCCAGTGCATAGATGCAACAGAGATCAACAAGGGAAAAAGGAATATTAACGCTAAAGCAAAATGTTCCTAATGCTTAACTAGTATATTCTTGCAAAAGAATTTTAGCTCTTTGCCTGTAAATCCCGGTTCATTATTATTATTATTATTTTTAATAAAACCCTAATTCAGTGGAAATTGTCGAAAGTCAATTTCTGAAATATTTATGAAAGTGGATATGAACATGATCAGTAGCAGAAGAATGGAGAGAAAGAGGAAGAAAAGCAACCTGGGGTATTTTTATATATATATTTATTAAATTTCAACAAACAGAAGTGGTAACATAAGAAATAGCTGAATATACTTGTTTCCCTCAAAATTTTGGAAACAACCTGCATTGTTTTGAGAAGGAAACTGGATACAAACCCAAGAAGATGCAGGTTTAATTAAGAAAAACCAAAACAAAGCAATTAGAACATCTCAATAATTCCTGATTTTCTTTCTCCTATCTTATAACTCTGCTGGGAAAAGAAAATATCCTTCTTTCTGTTATCCTTCTGTTTCGACAGTTATACATTTATTTATTTATTTTTTTGTAATCTTGTGTATATTTCCCATACGCAGATTTTACAACCATGTAGCATTAATGCTGGAGCTGTAAGGATATATCCCTGCAAAGAACAGAAGGGAAAACAGAGGTCACGTTATTGTATCTGGAATGATTTGGTGACAAAGTAATGAGCCTTGAGGGGCAGGGAAATTGACTACAAAAGCAATTAAATAGGCTCCAGACATTTTGAATGCAATAGTCTTCTGTAAACATTAAATACCACTGGGATTTGTTCATTAGAAGTGCCATTAAATATTAGAAGACAATACATAAAGGTCTACTTTACATGGCAAGGTTTGTAATCTCTTTTCCTTGTGGCTGATCTTAGAGGAGTTGCACAGCAGGAATTTTCAAAGAGGCTGGAGGATACGAGGAACCGAAAATAATAAAATACCGTTCAGTGGCATAGGGATCCATATGGACTTATACGACCCTATAAGATGGTCATCGTAGTCGGTGGGCGGGGGGATTTTGGGGCAGCTTTGTGACACCATCGTGGTTTGGGTATCTCCCCAAGTGAACATCTGAAGAGGTAGGGAGCTTACCTCTGGCACAAGAATATTGCTTTTGTGCAGAAAATGCATTTTTATTATTTATTTATTTGTATCCCGCCTCTCCATATGGATCGAGGCGGCGAACAACTTAGAAATAGCATGTATTTCGAAACATTTCTATACATGCCTCCAACAAGCTGGGTACTCATTTTACCAACCTGCAAAAGGATGGAAGGCTGAGTCAACCTTGGAGCCCAGCAGGATCGAACTCACAACCTTGTGGCTGCAGTACTGGCATTTTAACCACTGCGCCACCAGGGCTCCTTATTTTCTGCCCAAGAAAAAAAGTGTTTTCTCTGTAAAGCACATTTTTGTTCACATGAATTTTCTAGGAAAAAAAAAAAGTCCAGAAGTATGAATAATACCAGAAGATTGCCCAGAAACCCTTGGATTCTTGCAGAGTGGGTAGAAAAGTGCTGAAATTATTTTGTTCCTCCTGCGTGCTGGAACAAATAAGCAAAGATTTACATCCCTTATCAGAAACAGAGGGAGCATCCCTGTCTACCTGAGTCAGTTTGATAGCCCTTCTGCTGCCTAGCAAGATTTATCTGCCTGATTGGAACCTACATGCCTCTAGGCTATGGTCCCCCAATGGGAAGGAAGCCCCCTTTCCCCCATTTTCTTCATTCTGAGAAACGACTTAAACAAGACAGAGCAGGGAAACTGGAGCCGACCCAAACACTGAGCCACGTCCCTCTGCTCTGAAAGGATCTACAAATAATTGAGCAATCTTATTTGCTCCATTATTTTGCCTGAAGCAAACATGCAAGTTGCTTCTTCAAGAGCCATTAACTGTCATTCCCTTGCCCCTGCAAAGCATGTGGATGCGGTTAAGACAATCAAAGGCATCAGATGCTTCTGTAAGTTGTATATTCAGATGCACGTAAATCTTGCTTTCCTTGCTAGCTATAAAAGGAAATAACTGTTCTTATCAGAGGCAATAGGTGACATCAACTCAGCAAAACAGGATTTATTACACTCTGGTTGTTAAAGAGACTATTCTGCTTCTGAAGTGTTTATCTTTGCAGCCACCAAATTGTGTACGTAAACATAACACTTGCTATTAGCGGTTGTGCAAGTTGTTAGAGCCTGGATTTCACCTCTGTTTTTCTTTTAAAGTTTCAGATCTTAAATCAAGATGAAATATTGGTTCTATCTCACTTTGGGCCAGGTAGATCTGCACTACAGGTTTAAACTAATTTAATGGATGGATTTTCTCTGAGGAAGTGGGGAACTTTATAGCAGGAGGGACATTTAAAGGACATCTGGACAAATTGGGGATGTCATGTTGGCTGGAGCCAGCTTTGAGAACTGTTGCCTCTACCTTAAGAGTCTTAGGGCCTTTCCACCCTATGCTGTTATAACTGTTATTACTCCACTTTCAATTTTCCACTTTTGCTAGTGGAAGTGGACTGGAAGTATCATCCTCCTTGCACCTTGATTGGTAGCCATCCCATAGGCCTCCTCTATCTGTTGCATCTGCTAGCAGAAATAGAAGGCTTGGGATACAGATGTGGCTCTTCACTGTTTAACAATGAAAAAATTCAGCAATTAGCTTCTTCCTGGCCCTTTTCGCACCTTACCTTAGTCGTGGCAGTGGGGAGCGGTGCTCACGCGAGCAGCCGTTTGCGCGAGCCGCTCATCTGCCTCCCGCAGCGGCTTGCCGGTTGTGCGACCGTCATGCGAGCACCCCGCCCCTTCCTTTCGCAGCACAGCCTGGGAGCTGTAGGCTGTGCTGGGGGAGGAAGCACGACCGGGCCGGCTTGTTCGGCGCAACGCACGCAGGTACATGCGCAAGGGCCCTGGGAGCATTGCGCAATCATGCAGTATTTTCGGCTTAGAGCCGAAAATAAGAAAATGCGCGTGTGACCCGCTTTAGGCTCGTGAGCATCGCGTGAGTGGGAATGCGTTGTGCAGACTGACACTCCCATTCATGCGACACTCAAGGGGTCCTTGCACAAAATCAAAATGCGTGTGAAAAGGGCCCCTCTGAGGAAGTCCTTGAAAACCATGTAGTTTTTGCAGACTATACGCAATTCAGGACTTATTCTGTGCCAAACCCCTCCCGAAACTCCAAACCCCAGGATTCCATAGGATGTTGAAAGTAGAACCATAGCGCTAAAAGAGCCTCGTGCGGAAATGGCCACAGTTCCAGTCAATGAATGTTACTGGTTGACAGGATGGGTCTCCGCCTGACATTTGGAGAGCATGTGCCAGTCACAGTGCACAATACTGGGTGCACAAAACATCACACTTGGCATGAAGTAGCTTGAGTTCCCAAGTACTCTAAGCTCCTTAGGGTAGGGACCTGTCTAATGTAATTCTGTAAAACACAATGTACTTTGATAGCTCTGTAATAATACCAGAACTGTGGTGAGATTTTATTGAATGTCCAACGGATTGTTGGGCTGAAGGCTTTTTAGTAGCCCGGTCTTCCTGAAACGGATTGTATTGATTAGCTCTTAGAAAGAACCAGACAGGCAGGTGATTTCAGGATCACTCTTTAAAGGTGTTGTCTAAAAAGAGTATTAATTCATTCCAGGGTCTTTTCTGAATGGCTGTAAAAATGTAAACAGCCAAGATGCAGAGGGAAACACAGTTTTTATCTTCTAACCCTTAAAAAAATCTTTACAAGAGTGTTCGGAGTGATGAAATGAGAAGTCGAAGGAAATAAGATGGCCGTTGTTGTGAGGAGTTGTTCCTGTTGGTGAATTGCAACTAACCGTAGAGAGTGAGGCACCTTGGTAATATCATTTCTAGAGCCAGAGGCGTAAATGATATTAGATTGCGATTGCCATTATAAATGTGCTACTTCAGAGTCCCTGTTTGCAAGTCTTGCTAGTAATACTCACCATGAAAAGAAAAATCTAAATAAAATTCTCAGAGAAATACAATATTAAATCAAATCTCTCTGTTATCCTGCTGGTGGTTATGAGAAGTCGGGCAAGCTCTCTGTGATAAATTCATAATTCGTACTGTCTGCAGAGCTCTCGAAAGAATGAGTGGGGGGAAAGGGCTACTTTTTAATGTTCTTGTTCAGAGCTGTGAACAGAATGCAGCATTCCTTAGGCCATTTCTGCACTAGACTGTTATAGTGCTATCATTCCACTTGCAACATCCTATGGAATCCTGGAGTTTGCAGTTTCGGGAGGGGCCAGCCAGCCCCTCCCGAAACTGCAAACCCCAGATTCCATAGGATGTTGCAAGTGGAATGATAGCACTATAACAGTCTAGGGGAGCGGAAATGCCCTTAACAAAGGGGAAGGTGTCTGTTTGTGAAGAGAGCATGCTTTTCTTGTTCTTGAGTAGACCAATTGGTGAGTGTAGTAAGGCCATTTCTGCACTGCACTGTTATAGTGCTATTATTCCACTTTCAACATCCTATGGAATCCTGGGGTTTGCAGGATTCCTGTCCCCCCAAACTGCAAACCCCTGGATTCCGTAGGAGGTTGAAAGTGGAATAACAGCACTATACCTTTCAAGTGTGGAAATGGCCTAAGACTCACTTCCCCTAAATAAAAAGACCCCTGACATTAATTGAATTTGCCTTAGAAAATGAGTGTGGGGTGTGCAGAAATGGATTGTTCTATAGTATTTTTCTTAAAAAATCGTTATTTTCTAACAAGCTTATTCCAATTATTTCCCGATTATTATTTATTTCACTATTAACTTTTGAATATTTATCAACCACCTGTAGCTGAAGACTATGCCTGCTTCCGCATTAGACTGTTACAGTGCTATTATTCCACTTTCAACATCCCATGGAATCCTGGGGTTTGCAGTTTAGGGAGGGGCCTGACAACAACAAACCTATAGTATTCTTCGCCTCTTCCTTTCATTGGTAGAAAACTATTTTGGTTTATGCTAATTTACTATGTGATAAAGGTGTGACCATCCACACTTATCATATTATCCTGTGTCTTAGCTTTCTGACATGATGGAACTAGGGGGTTCCTTTCTGATATGTGTGTGCACATGTGTGTATGTATTCATTCATGTATCTTCTCAGAGATCTCCTCTGCAACCCTAGGGTAGCTAAGGACAAGAGCATATAGAAGCATGATTTTATACCTACTAATGTGTGTGTATATATACTAGAGTGATTAGCAAACAGAACTTTCTAAATGAATTAGCAAAATATTTTAGTTTCTGGATTCTTCAGTTGCTTGTACCCAGTGACATGTGTGCATACATACTAGCACAGAGCTTTCCAAACTTTTCATAGTGGTGACACACTTTTTTAGACATGCATCATTTTCCCACACAGTAATTCCAGTTTTACTAGCAAACCGGAGATACAGACACATAACATAAATTATAAGAGGTACAGACACATAACATAAATTGTAATTGCAAAATGTATGGGGACACAACATATCTCATGAAAACATTTCATATATATATTTTTAAAACATATGATTTATAAATAATAACATACATTTCCAAGATTGTAGGTGACACACCTAGACACTTCAGGCGACACACTAACGTGTCACGGCACACCATTTGGAAATCCCTGTACTAGAGTGATGAACAAACAGAACTTTATAAATGCATTAGCCAAATATTTTAGTTTCTGTCTTCTTCATTTGCTCAGAATGAAGGGGAGCTGCATGCATTGTTTTGAGCAAGTGAAGTAAGCAGAAGTCAAAACATTTTACTAATTCATTTATAAAATTCTGTTTATTCATCCCTGTAACAAATATGCATTTTAAGTCATTAATAACTGCATCATTTTCAAAATCAGAACAAAGTTGTCATAAGTGCTGTTCATTTGTTTTTAAGTCAGATGCACAAACACACATATACAATCGCCTTTGATTAGAGAGTAACGTGACTTATACATATCAATTTCCTCATAGAGTAAGGAGCCCTAAGTATCTATAGTCAGTGGATGGTTAAAAGGAAGGGGGAACTTTTTCATTATGACGATTGCAAATGGAACTCTTTCCCAGGGGAGGCTTAGCAAGACAACTACACTAATACCCCAAATTTTTTTTACTATTTTTTAATTTTTTGGTATCACATAATTAGTTCTTCCCTTTGAGCTTTAGATTAAAAACTGATAACTCTTTATATATTCCTTAGTTACTATAAACCAGCCTAGAAAACTTAAGCTGAATGGTGACATGGGAAAGTTTTAAATATATAAAGTCCAATTGGAGATATCTCAGTGCAAGCATGGCCCATCTTAGCAGAACTGTTGTCAGAACTGGGTGGATGGATGGGGAGTTGTTAAAAATTGGGCAGCAAAGTGAATCTTGTTGGTTAAATTGAAAGCAACTTGCCTAGAAATTGTGTGCATTCGCACTATGTAACAATAATTAAATTGCTTCTCATGTGTTAATTTTGGAATGCTTCCAGTACACAACCTATATCACTGTTGGAACTGTATTGCTGCCATCTGGCACAAGAGCTTCCCAGTCAAAAACCATTGTCCAGATTACATGTTTTGGAAATGTTAAATTAACTTAAAGATCACTTTCTGTCACCTACAGGGCATTTAATTATGGAATTATGAAGTTTCCTGAGAGGCATAAACAGCTGTAGGAAGAAAATGAAAGCCTTGTTGTAGTATAGCAGCAGGCAGAAAGTGTTATTGATGTCCACCACTATCACCACCTATTTTGACTGATGGGAGGCCCAAGGGACCAATCCATTCACATATTCATGACTGGTGTTGCCTCTTCATTTTTATATGGAAAGATCATCTTACCACAAGAATTGTGAGGAAGGGGCACCATTGCTTCTTCTTCTGCAAGAACCAGCAGAAATTCCCCATCAGATCATGGCCCAAGTTTAAAAAGCCTGTTCTGACAATGGTTCAAATAATTCATTGCTTCTGCATGCAGTGTTTTGTAGAAGTGAAGAACTTTATTCATGTCTTGGGCTTTGAATACTGTGCTTTGGGGAAAGGGAGACATACAGCTTAGACCACATATTTCCTATGTATAAAGTTCCAGTTGCAATGCCACCGGGACAAGAAGGACCTCTGTTTTAGTGAGTTGTTGTTGATCAGAACAGGCAATAACAACACATTTGACTTCAAAGAAGGAGTCTTCCTGTGTTCTTATAAAAGAATGTGTGTAGTTCTGTGCCACCCAATCTATCTCTATAAGCTTCCAGTGAAAGAGAAAAGAGAGAGGTGATTTCTGGGAGTAAGTCCAACAGAACTCATTGTCCTGACTCCTGGTGTTGGTCCCAACTACCATAGATGGACTGAATCAATGAGTTTTACTTAACACATGAACTGCAGGTCTTTGTTAGTGGCTCCATTGGCTCCTTTAAACTTTTGAAAAGAGACATTGAAAGAGTATGCAGGCAAAACCTGTCTTTTTTTTAATTTTTTTTTTGCATTTTGAGATATTTGCATTTTCAGCTTTGGTTTTGTTTTCCTTTTCCTTGGTTATGTATGCAAAATCTGAAGGACATCATATGATTTATTTCCTTTCCTGAGCAACTTATAGTGGCAAGCTGCCTCCTGCATTTGTATATTTTACATCCAAAAGCATGTGCATATTATTTATGATTATGCCATACTTTTCAGTTCCACATTGCCCCTTTACTTTGTTGTATAAGCATATCTATAATTTCATAGAGAGTGTTGGTGCACAGCAGCTAGCTACTATGAGTAAGGTGCTTTGGCACTAATGGCTGTATGAAATCAAACTTTTGTTATAAGAACTCCATTAGAGATTGGAAGGGTTCTAAGAGTTCTAGGCTAGGCTAGGCTAAAATAGAAAAGGGAGAGGACTAGATTAGTTTTACTTTTGGAGCAATGAAAGAGCAAAAAAGAAGCAGAGAGAAGAGGTGGTGTGTTCCTTACAGCATTAGTCTAACCATTTCCGCACTAGACCGTTACAGTGCTATTATTCCACTTTCAACATCCTATGGAATCCTTAAAGGCCCCTCCCTAAACTGCAAACCCCAGGACTCCATAGGATGTTGAAAGTGGAATTATAGCACTGTGATAGACAAGTGTGGAAATGGCCTAAGAGAGGCCAGGAAAAGTGGATGAGAAATGAGGAGATTTTAGGTCACTGAAATACTCATTAATCCTATTCTTGCAGATCTAAGACATGTCTAGCTCTTTAAATGCTGAGCATTTGTCAGTGGTAGAGCTTGGAGTGTGCGGAGAGGGTCTCCACACACTGGTCTACAGTGTGAGGGGCATGCCCAGGGCATGCGGGGGCATGCCCAGGGCACACAGGGGCGTGGTTATGGGCCGGGATGCCCCCAAAACATTGCTGCCCGGGGTGAATCATCCCCCTGCCCCCATGTCCTTACGTGACTGGCATTTGTTGCATTTCTAGCATAATATGAAAAGGATAGATCAGGAAAGTGAGAGTGCTTTGAGCACTGGACTATGACCCTGGAGACCAGGGTTTGATTCCCCTTTCAATTGAAACCCATTGGAGATCTTGGCCACATAATATGCTCTCTGCCTTAGAAAACCCTGTGATCATACCCTTCCACCCCTACATACATAAAAGCATAAATTAGGTTGATTGTTAGCCATTTCTGCATGAGTCTGTTATAGCGTGACGATTCCACTTTCAACCTCCTATGGAATCCTGGGGTTCGCAGTTTCGGGAGGGGCCAGCCGATACCTCCCAAAATTGCAAACCCCAGGATTCCATAGGAGGTTGAAAGTGGAATCATCGCGCTATAACAGAGTCATGCGGAAATGGCCTTCAAATGCGCAAACTGGGGAAAAAAGTAATTTTAGAAATGCATGATTTGCAGTGAAGCATCTCTCTTGTAACCTGATAGAAAACAAGGATGGGGGAAAAGGAAGAGGAATTAGGAGAAAACTTGGAAAAAGCAAGACTGAAATAAATTCAAATGTGTAGTGTGGTCACTTAACACTGTTAGTTGCTGGCCTGTATTCTAGATATCATATACTGCTTCTGTTATGAAGCTGCCTTAATTTCTGAGTGTGCTAATTTTGAAGTCTTATTTCTTTTATTCTAAAAAATGAATGTCTTACAGGCCACTGTCATTGGTGCCATTTTCCAAGTAGGTGAGGAACAAGCGATTGCATCAACTGGCACTTTCCATTAGAGCGTATCTTTCAGGAAACGGGTAGATTGGCAAGTATCACTGATGGTGCCAGACCTTGACAAAGAATAAATGGATTTCGTTTCTCGTTGCTGTCAACCGAGCACATTTCTCCCCTGCCTCCTTTAATTATTTTTCCACAATGAAAATATTTAGCTCGTTTGGCAAAAATAATGAGTGCCACAGTTTTGGCCTTCTTCCAAATGGGCAAACATACCTTGTGTAGAACACACCTCACAGCTTTCTGTCTGGATGAATTCTTGAGGCATTTTGTTGTTCTAAATGCTTGATCCATGTGTAGTAAGTGTCATGACAGGCTGTTTGTAGGAAATGTGAAACCAGCCACCGCAGTGCTGGCCCAGAATTACCCCTGAAGAAGGAAAATGACAATATTTTCCAGACCAACGTTCACAGAGAAAAGGGAACCTTTCTGATAAGTTAACATCTCTTGTACTTTCAGAAGCCGTTTTGGAGTCTAAGAGTCCAACGTGGAAATCAGAATTGCAATGAGAATAGCATTTGCGGGGATGCAGCAGGTGGAATGTGCTTGAAATGCTGAGAGGGTAGCTTATTGAAGACATGAGTGGGAAAAGTATACTTGGAAAATTCACACTGAATGCCAATTAGTCACAGAAATAGGACTTGCACTTATATGGCCACAAATGTTCCCTGTGCCTCAAGACAAGAGTTCTTGCATTAATATATCTGTTGTGTACATCCTTAGAACAAACAAGCAAGCTTCCTTTCTGTGGCTCGGTGGTAACATAGTCTTTTAAGGGAAGCCACAAGAAAAGGAAGAAATAAGCACCTGTGTTCCCCTTTTCTCAGGCTTCCAGCATTTTTTGCCTAGCTTGGCCTGGTTCTGTGTCACCCAGGGAAACTATGGCCATTTCCACCCTACAGTGTTATAGGGGCTTTCCGCACTACACTGTTATAATGCTCTTATTCCACTTTCAACATTCAGTGGAATTCTGGGGTTTGTAGTTTACTGAGGCCCAAGAGCTCTCTGGCTGAGAATTCTAAATGCCCCTCCCTAAACTGCAAAGCCCAGGATTCAATAGGAGGTTGAAAGTGGAATAATAGCACTAGAACAGTGTAGTGCAGAAATGGTCATAGTGCTCTTATTCCACCTTCAACCTCCTATGGAATCCTGGGATTTGCAGTTTAGGGAGGCGCATTTAGAACTCTCAGCCAGAGAGCTCTTTAGCCTCAGGAAACTACAAACCCCAGAATTCCACAGGAGGTTGAAAATGGAATAATAGCACCGTAGCAATGTAGTGGGAAAATGTTCTACATGACCAGCACTGAAAGTTGTATTGCATAAACCCCTTTATGTCCTCCTTTTCCTCATTGAATGCTACTGCAAAACATTAACACTGAACAGAAACCTCTTCATTGTAATGCACACATTGGCACTTCCCTTTTCACAGCAGTAACTTATTCATGAATTCCCTTCAACAGTAAAACACTTACTTTCTGAACTGTTTGTCCTGCCATTTTGCTGGACGTTCAAGTACTGCTGTTCTTCTTCACTTTGCCCCCATGCTGAGAAGAACAGTAGTAACTCTCCTGTATTTCTTTCCTTTTAAGTTAAAAAAAAAAAAGTTCAGAGGATTTTTTTAAAACCAGGACACTGTACCTCAGTACTTTTTTTTTTTTTTAATCCAAGTACTTCCTTCAAGTTTCCAATGAGAGGAGACACATAAAGTTCTTTTGGACCATTCTATACTGCTGTTACATATGAAACCATATGTTAGATACGATCATATTCAGCATGTAAACTCGATCTTTGGTGAGTGTGTGACTTGTTGTATGTTTTATGTGATGCTAGTATATTGATGCCTAAAGGAGACATGGGGTAGGGAGACCTAAGTAGAACATCTTGGCTTGATGGTATTATTCCTTTTCTTGACCCGTACTATCTTTGCACCATCTACTTTTCTGATTGGTCTGGCTGTGGTACCCCATTTTTAGTTGCTTGCTTTCATGTTGGCTTTGACATATGCAGAGAGACCTCAAAGAAACCCCTTTATTAACAGCTGCCCTCAGGTTTTGCAAACTCATGACAGCTTAGGCTTCCTATATTGAATCAATACATCTGTAAGGTGGTCTTCATCTTTTCTTATTGCCTTCCGGTTTTCCAAGTCTTATCATCTTCTGCAGTGAATCATGACCTCTTGTGATGCTTCCAAAGTGGAATGGCTTCAGTTTACTCATTTTAGCTTCCAAGGGTGAGTGCAGGCTTGTGAAGGAGGTACTGGGCAGACATGGCTTGAAGGCAGCCTGTGAAGTGGGGATGGAGGGTGAAGAGGAACAAACCAACCAAGAAGCATCCTATCGATCAGATAGGGTTGTGCCTTGACAGGTACAAACAGGGTTTTGAAACTGATCGGACGGTGGTTTTTAAATTGGAAGAGAAGGGTGGATTTGACAGAGAAAGTTGAATTGAGTAGGAATGAGATAGCTAGCCAGAAAGGAGAACTAACTATGGTTCAGGAGAGCCTGAAAGACAAGAATATTAGAAATTAGTATATTGTTCCACTGTGTTTAATAAATATATGTTATACGTAAGACTGGATTATACCATGTATGAAGAGGAAAAGGGAAGGTTGACATGGCTGTGAAGTTCATGCACCCCCTAAAGATCTGTCTAGATTCCCCACATTGATACTTTTGTCTTCTGGTGCGAAGCTTTCTGGGATTTCCCTGGTTGCTTTGGTAAATATTTCAAGTATCCAAACAAAACATATGTGGTCATGGAACAGTCTAGACCTCTCAGTTTTCTTCATGCCATTATAAAGTTAAATTTAAAAAAATATATAAAATTAGACATTGCAATTAAGTTCCACTCACAGAAAAATCCATGGGTCTAAGAGCAAATAAAGCCTGAACTCTTTGTAGAAACCAATTGACTTAAGACTGTAGTACTTTGGATGCGTCATGAGAAGACTTGACTCACTAGAAAAGACAATAATGTTTGAGAAGGTAGAAGGCAGTAGGAAAAGAGGAAGGCTGTGTTACAGTTGGAGAGGCTCAACCAAGACAGCCACAGCCTTGAGTCTGCAAGACCTGAGTGGGACTGTTGATGATAAGATGACTTAGGTCTCTTTCATAGGGTTGCCATAAGTCAAGATCAACTCGACTGCATTTAACAACAACAGTATATCCCATCTGATTTTATATGCAACATGATTTTTCTGTTATACTGATACAGAATTATCCATTATTCACACATGCACTTGGGTTCCTTATTTTATTTGAAGCCATTTATGTGGAGTGTCTCTATGATCCAAGCACAGGAGTGGGGTATCTTTTTGTGCTGGTAGCCTGGTGGCCAGGCTTCCACAACACATAAGCAACGTCGTCCAAGGGCTGTTTGTTCTTCAGTATCTCAACCATCCCAGATGGATATTGCAAGAGCAGACCTTTACATGTGAACTAACATTTGGTTATGGTTAAGGAAAGGGTTTTGTATGTGCATGTATGTGTACTTATTCTTATCAGCCTTATGTATTCAACTCTAAATTTTGTATGTGTTTCTGTATTGCATTTGGATTTGTTTGACAATTCTGTATCCTTTCCTGTTCTTGATTGGCACTTGGATGCACATTTAGGACTGTCCCTCGCTGTTTAATAATCCAAACTGCCCCTTTTCTTAAGCTTAATGCAATTAAAGCTTTCAAAGCCCAACTCTGTTACAGTGGGTGTTAAGCCACCCTTGTAATGATTTTGATGCCATTTCAATAACTCAATTGAAATTTACTCTTCATCTGAGTGCCTCAAGCACCAGTCCCATTTATTTCATTTGCCGAATCACTAGTCCAGCAGCCTTTCTGCTTGTAGTGCAGGAAGGGAACCAAAATACAATCTGCTTTTGTTCTGGATCCCAGTCTGTTGGCAGATTTCCTGAAACACTGAGATAAATGTGTGCCTATTTTTGCTATTTGGTTTTATGTGAAATAACCTTCAAAATGTCTGTATTGTGGGATCACTTGGAAATGTGCTTAAATTAGACAGATTAGTTTAAAAGGTTTGTAATTTGTCCATAGGCAGCTTCATTCCCCCCGCCCCCCTTGGATCATATGATGCCATTTGAAATAAATATAAATTGAAGAATTGTCTAGTTTTGCTGCCCCAAACCACCTACTAATCAGAGGTATACTGGAAGGTGTGTATGTAACTGTGTGGGGGTAACATGAGCATATTACCCCCCAATAAGACTTGTGCATGATTTATTTTTCCTTTAGTCCTCTAATTTCTAACATCACAGTACTTTATACTTCAATTGAGCATTTAGAAATGCAGTTTAGGCATCCAAAGAAAAAGAGACACACGGGCCAAATGACCAAGGGAACAGGCATACAGAAAACAGAATAGTTCTAGGCGTGAATGATTTTCAGTGTCTCACTCTCCGCAATCCTAGAAATTTGGGTACAGAAGGAAAATCTCATGGAAAAAGACTGAATTGGAGGGCCTATTTTATTCCCTCCCTGTAGCTATACCTCTGGATATATTTCCTTAGAATATGGAGGCTGCACTTGACCATTGAGGGATATATCCTGCATTAACTTATCAAATCTTATATAGGTATAGCATGATCACATTCTGTACCTGAAAGTTATGTAACCCAAATGGCTCTGTTCAGAAGAAGATGTATCCACTGGTCTGGGAAAATCTGTAAGTTTTCTAGAATGGAAAGAGATATCCCAGAAGTATATGGCTCTTACTGTACCACGGTGCCATGCCAGTGTGGGGACACATTGCTGCTGATTCACGACATGTGCCATTGCACTATGTCATTGCATTCCCACTGTTGTTGCATCCCCAGCCATCATGATAGCTCCGTAAATTGTTACCAGAAAACAAATACATGAGTAGCCTCTCTTCGTGCAATGATCCCACTTGCCGGGGATTTGTGGGAAGGCAGAAGTGCTCTCAAGTGTTTCTTTCCACAGTACAGCCAAGGAAGAGGCCGGCTGTGCTGCGGAAGGAAGGAGCATGTCTGGGGCACTACCCATCTATCAGCACCTGACCAGTGCAGTGGGGAGCATTCAGGTCCTGATCTAATCCTGGAAATGCCATTGTTGTGATTGCGGTGTAGTGCAGTAAGAACCTATGTTTTTAAACTGGGTTCTCATTTAATTTGTTGTTAATGTAGACTTTTATATGTTTTTAAATGTTATCTTTTCTAATGTGTAAGTTGCATTGAATACAAATTTGTAACAACAACAGCATCAACAACAATTTGACATTTTAGATTCCATATTTGAACTACAGTCCTCCCTCCATATATGTGGGTTTGACCTTTGCACATTTGGTTGTTTGTGAGGTGAGCATGTGCCTCCCCATCGTTCTCCTCCTCCCATTCTGTTGCATTTTGCTGGGTGTAGAGAAGAAAAGCAAGTGCCCAGAACAAAAGGCAAGGAAATTGTGGGTGGGAGGCAAGTGTGAACCTTCCTTCTCCCCTCCAGAGCTTTCATTTCCTTGCCCCTGGCCCTCTGCTCAGAACTCACAGAGAGGCAAAAGGTAAGGAAATGGGGAGAGAGTCTTGCAAAAGCCTTCCCTCTCCCATTCCTGTGCCTCTGGCCCTGGTGTGCAAAAGGCAAGGGAAGGGGAAGGGGGAGCCCTGGAAAGGAGTAGGAGGGGGCTTGCAGGGGGAGTTGTTCTTGGTTTTTCCACTTTCACTAGGAATCTGTGCTCCAAACCCTTGCAAAAGTGGAGAGACCACTGTATTTGTTGCAGATCTTACTTAATGTTTTAAACTATCATCTACATCTAGGTTTCATTACTAGCACCATTTTATGCCACTGTAGATCATTATACAGGACTGGGACATGGTCATTGTTTTGACAGTTGCCTGCTGAGTAGAAGCATCTGTCAACATACTCTCTAAGATAAATCTAGCTGGGAAGTCTTGAGTGGTAATTTTGATTTAATAGTTTTCTTTCTGTGGAGATGTATGCATAACTGAGGGCAAATGCAGAAATTTCCACATAGGTTCAGGTGTCTTTGCTCCTTTTCTCAATGTAGAAGTATCTTTTACTTGCCAGAGGAGTGACTGTTTTTCACCCCACTCAATAATATTTTTTCCGTATTTCTGAGGAAGCTTCTTGATGGCATCAGTGCAAATACTTTACATGATTAAATGTGTAGATATTAGGTCAAGTGTAATGGCTGATCTTTGAATGCGTTTGGGTGTGAAATATGTGGAAATGTAATATTACAACTGCTGTGGATGTTATGAACCACTATCTGAATTTAATATACATTCACACATGGAAAGAAACAGGAACAAAAGAAAAGAAAAGAATCAGGATGGAGCTGGACTGGGCTAATGTAATCAGAATTTTATATTCTTGTATTATGAACATTTTCGGTACCTAACTTCTATTGAAAAATGTACAGCATGTAACATTCTTTTCTGTGCAAGCTCTCAGTGTTTCAAAGCAAGTGGAAGTGAAGGGCTATTCACACAATCTCTGTGGGCACACAGCTTGAAAAAAGAACATTAAAAGGGGATGTGAGAATGGTCTTCCCATACAGGCTGTTGTGCAGAGGAGGGAAGAGATTTGTTCTGTGTTGCTCCAGAAAGCAGGATCTCCCTGTGTGAGTTTGCCCATGTCTTGAGATTTTCTCAAGGGACCCTTCTCTATGTCCCACAACATTCACAGATATCTTTCATGGGAATGCGGAAGAGGACCTTCTTGGTAGCTGCTCCCAGGCTCTGGAACCCCTTCCTAGACAAGTCAGACTGGTGTCCTCCTTCCTGTCCTTTTATAGGTGGGTGAAGGCCAGAAAACTTACAGCTGTACTGACTTACCATTCAACAGATAGTTCACTGGATCTGCTCTGGTTGGGACTAACCAATAAGATCCAGGGCATGGACTGGAAACTAGGATTTCCTAATGTATGTTCAGATACCATCACTAAGTCTTGACTTTCTGAGGTTATATACCATCATAATCCAAGCTTTGTGCAAGATATTTATTCCTAAATTCCAGGGTGATCAAGAAAAAAGGCTGCTGTTTGTAATAAAGACAACAGCAAAACCAGTTGTTGAACATGTATACAGTGTTCCCAAAATGAATGAATGAACAAATGAATTCTGAAATAACAGGAAGACATGGCATATACAAGAAGGCATACAGTTAAGTTTAATCAGATGAAATACATCTCTTTTTTTTGGAAATAATTCATTAACTTATTTCAATAGTTTCCCAAAATTCTGATCAACCATTCTGTAACTATTGGCACAGCTGCAGCTTTCCAACATCTAATCAAGACAATGTCCACAATTTGGATGCGTCACTGAAGTGTAACTTAATTCTGCATGAATTAGATTGCAGTGTGCTTGTAAGGAAGAAATTAGAAACCTTTGATTCCATTTTTAATTAGTTGAACTTTAGTATTGTTTTCTAATTGGACAAGCTGTAGTTGGTCTTAATACTGTTTTGCTGAAAACAAGCCAAGTCCATCAACTCCAAGTTATAAAGTTGGCTTATTTGAAAAAAACAAAACACATAGGGTTAATCACAGTTTAAGGTTTGGGCAGAACGCCATAGGGTGACTAACTGAAATGAGAGAAAGAGCTTCTGATCAAATCTGCAGATGAGAGATTTGGAGGGGTAGCTAATACGAAGAGGACAGGATCAGAACTCAAAACGATCTTGACAAATTGGGCAAAAAGTAACAAAATGAATTTCAGCAGGGTTAAATGCAAGGTGCTGTCTTTAGGTAGAAAAAAAGATGAGACCTGGCTTAAAGGTAAGGAAAAAGATATAGGAGACTTACTAGACCACAAGCTAAACCTGAGTCAACAGTGTGATGAAGCAGTCAAAAATCCAATCGAATTCTAGGCTGCATCAACAGAAGTATTGTATGTAGAAATAGTACTGCCACTCTATTCTGGTTTGGTTAGACCTCACTTGGAATACAACATCCAATTCTAGGCACCATCATTCATGAAGGGTATTGACAAGCTGGAACATATCCAGACAGCAGGGATCAGGATAGCAGAATGTGTTCAGAAGAGAGTGACCAAAGTAGTAAGAAGGCCTGGAAGCCATGAGGAGCAGTTTATGGATATGTTTAGCCTGAAGAAGAGAAGGTTAACAGTTGACATAAAAGCTATCTTTATATCTTTGAAGGAATGTTATATGGTGGATAGAACATGCCTGTTTTCTGGTGGTGCAGAGACTAGGACACAGAGTAATGACTTCAAAGTTCAAGAAGAGAGTTTCTGCCTAAACATTAGGAAGAACTTTCTAATGGTAAGAGCAGTTTGACAGCAGAACATGCTGTCAGGTTTGTGGTGGAGTCTCGTTCTTTGGAGGTTTTTGAGTAGAGGCTCGATGGCCTTTTGTTGGGAATGCTTTGATGATGTATCCCTGCACGGCATGGGGTGTGACCCTACGGTCGTTGTGGTCTCTTCCAGCTCTATGATTCTATGATTCTGTGTTCCAGAGACTAGAACAAGACCTTTGGATTCAACCTAGAAGAAAGGAGATTTCATATTGAAAACAATTTAACTTCACTTATGCCAACCAACATTTGCAAAGATTGCTTTCGGATAGCTGTGTTTGCACCATAACAAAGTGAATGAGGAGCAAATGAATCATAGAATCATAGAAATGTAGAGTTAGAAGAGACCCCAGGGGCTATCAAGTCCAACCCCCTTTTGCCATGCAGGAACACCCTCAAAGCACTCCCAACAGATGACCATCCAGCCTCTGCTTAAAAACCTCCAAAGAAGGAGACTCCACCACACTCCGAGGCAGCACATTCCACTGCCGGACAGCCCTGACCGTCAGGAAGTTCTTCCTGAGGTTCAGGTGGAATCTCCTTTCCTGCAGCTTGAATCCATTGCTCCTTGTCCTGGTCTCTGGAGCAGCAGAAAACAAGTCCCCTCCTTCCTCTACGTGGCATCCCTTCAAATATTTAAACATGGCTATCATGTCCCCTCTTCACCTTCTCTTCTGCAGACTAAACATCCCCAGCTCTCTAAGTCTATCCTCATAGGGCTTCATGGCTTCCGGGTCTCTCACCATTTTGGTCGCCCTCCTGAAGCTTAGCAGCTATTATTTCCTTTTTAAAAAAAATCTGTTTAAAAGCTGCCTTTCTCCTGATATCTGGCCCAGGGTGGCTTTCAACAAGTCTAAGACAAGAAATAGCCAAACACATACATAACCCTTGTAATAACAAAAAAATTAAAATATAGTTAAACGTGAAATATGTTACCATACTAAAATGCCATTAATTTTTTGAAGTGTAAAGTCATTTAAAACATAGCAAGAAAGTTATAGATACAGCAACCCCCCCCATAAAACTGACTTCCTAGTTGAACCCCATCAGAGGATATGAGCAAAGGAATGGACCCATCCTTTATTTTTACTATGTCGCTCCCCACCCTTATCACCATATATTTCTGTTGCTATGGCAACTGCTCATGAGTTGTTCATAGTGAGTGACCTTGTTGTAGCTTGTTATATATGCCGTGAGTTATTGTGCAGGGGTTATTTATAGGATTAAAGAGGTGGCGGTGAGTCTTTGAAGACTTCTGGTTGCTGAGTTCTGAAATACATCTGCTGGAAAGCCTAGGGAGGAAGGCATTATCACTTTGTCCGTATGACAGTCCGGCACGCTTTTTTTTCGGACAGATGGTGGGGTGAAGGAGAGTATCAGAAGGCTTAATTCCAAAAGATGCTGCCTTTTTGAAGTCAGTGGGGATTACTTCTGTGTAAACATGCTTTGGACTAAAGTGCCAGATAACTGTATTGATCCGTTAATAAAATCCCTAGAAGTCCAGGTTTAGATCTTTATTAGGGCCAAGTAGAAGTTTATAAAGAACCAGCAGGGTGTAGTGCTTTGAGAACTGGAGACCAGGGCTCAACTTTGTGGTCGTCCGTGGAAACCCACCGGGGGACCTTGGGTACGTCACACATTCTCAGCCCCAGAAAGCTCCATAATTGGTTCACCTTAGGGTTGCAGAAACAAGTTGGAGGCAAACAATTTATAGCAGTCTTATTCCACTTTCAACATCCTATGGAATCCTGGGGTTTGCAGTTTCGGGAGGGGGTGGCCAGCCCCTCCCGAAACTGCAAACCCCAGGATTCCATGTGATGTTGCAAGTGGAATAAGACCGCTCTAACAGTCTAGTGTGGAAATGGCCAATAAGAACAAGAAAAAGAGCAACAGCAGAAGTTTATAAAGCAGAGAGGAAACCTATGTCTATCAACACTCTTAATCAGGACAGTGACGGGAAGATGTATCTGATATCCTGTTGAGTACAAATATAAGGCCAACAGTTCTTCTGGATGCTCCAGTACAAGAACACTAAGTGATCGTTAACATTTTTTCTTTAACTTAGCCCCGCACTGCCATACCCCAACTCTGGCCATTTCCGCACTAGGCTGTTATAGTGCTATTATTCCACTTTCAACATCCTATGGAATCCTGTGAGGCCCCTCCCCAAACTACAAACCTCAGGATTTCATAGGATGTTGAAAGTGGAATAATGGCACTATAACAGTCTAGTGTGGAAATGGCCTCTATAAACTTCTACTTGGCCCTAATAAAGATCTAAACCTGGACTTCTAGGGATTTTATTAATGGATCAATACAGTTATCTGGCACTTTAGTTCAAAGCATGTTTACACAGAAGAAATTCCCACTGACTTCAAAAAGGCAGAATCTTTTGGAGTTAAGTCTTGTGATACTCTTCCTCACTCCATCATCTGCCTGAGAACTTAACAGAGACACTTTCCATTAATCCTCTGCCCTCCCACTTTTTCAGCTGCTTTTAAAATGTCCCATTTTCCCTTTCCTCTTCCTGTGTTTTCTCTTTACCTCCAGCTTACTTCAGTGGCTGAAATCTGAGTTCAAAGTGCAAAAGTCATTGGCACCCGATTAACTCGGAAATGGTAGAGGCAAAGCTTTGCACTTCCCAATAGACTCGGGCAAAAGCAAACGGCTGTAGCTTCTCCCAGCTTGTGCATTCCTCCTCATTAATAATGGTTGCTATCTTGTCCACACTCTGATACTCTTTGGCCACACATATCCTGATCTCCATCTGTGAAATGCTGGAGGGTATGCTATCACAAACACTATTTGTTGTAGTGTGGGGTGTGTGCATGTGTGTGTGTGTGTGTGCGTGTTGATCTTTTCATTTCTTGGTTTCAGATCTTTTCGGAAACATAGATATTCTTCTAGCTTTGTGAGTTAACTCACTTCCACATGGCTGGCATTAAAATGCACACAGAACATGGGATATTATAAGCATTGGGAGACATTTGAAGAAGGAATTGTGTTAACCTGTTAGTCCACTGGATGACACTGCAGTTCCACATTGATGAAGTGTCCCCACCTCCTTGGATTCTCTCTCTCCTCTTTCAGAGAGAGGTAAAAATCATTTTGGTTTCTTTTAGGATATTCACAATTAGGAAGTAGATGTAGGATAATGCATGGAAACAGACTATGAGTTTGCTAAGTTTGTCTAAACCCATGGCTATAATAAAGCTTAACTTTCTGTAGGTTGAAGCTGGATAAAGTTGAACAAATTCCTGGTTGCTTTTGAGTAGGCATGTAGCAGATTGGACTATAAAGCCGATGTTCTACCCAGTCTTATGCATAGGTACATGGAAATAAGCTCTCCTAAATCTGATGGGGCTTGCTACTTTTGCAAATGTGGAGAGAATTTCAGTGGGGGTGTAGAAAAAACCTCAACCTGGGTTTATTTATATTTCTCTGAGTCCCACCTACTTTCTTTCTCTACCTATTGAGTTATACATCTTTGTTTTTCCTTCCTACAAAGCAATTTGCATGTATTTCCCTTGCATATTTTCTGTCATGCATCTAAATGAAGACACTCTTGCTAAGGTGGGCATTCCATATTGCTATTCCTCATTTCCCTAAAGTGTGTTTACCTGTGATTTTAAATACTGTGAATCTTGAACTGTTCTGATTTTGAAAATAACCACACGATTTCTTGCAGTCCATACAAAAGTGCAAGGTTTGGTGTTTTGTTTTGTTTTTGTTTTGTTTTTTTGTGATAAAATGTTTTCTTTCAGCCGGGTGTGAAGAAAAGGGTAATTTTGGAGAGAATTGTAAAATCATTAAAATTATTCTCAGTCCCTAGATTGCAGTCCAAGATTGGGTCAAAACTTGTTAGCATACCTGCAGAAATGAAAAGCATCCAAAGTTCTGGATTTGGAAACCCAATATATTCTTACTTTGTTGTTAAATAAAGTGTTTAAAATATGTCTTCAGTTTTAATCTCTTTGCAGAACAAATATGGATACATACACAATATTTCTTACTGGAATTGCTCCTGCATAATATATTTTCTGTCTTTTGTATGTGTATGTGTGCATGTGAGAGAGAGTTGACAATAATTTCACTTTTGAAACATTTTGTCTGCAAATACAAACTGATAGAAACTTGCAAAAACTTTGTGGAAATTTCTTTCTGTACATCATTTGTACATATCACTAACCTGAGAAATTCTTCCTGAACTGTAATGGGATCTGGACACGTCACAAAATCCCTCATTAAATATAAGCTCCAATATATTCTAAGCAGACTTTTGTAGCAGCATGTTACAAAAAATGACACTACTTGCAATGAAAAAAAATTACTTGGGAGGAAGGTATCCTGGGCATAACATCACTTATTTTGTTGTGTAATACAATGGCTGCCAAAGCTGTTGATATTTTGGTGCAGTAGGTAACACTTATTTACATTAAATTGTTATGTTTGAGGCAGACAAAGTGTTGCTGCTTCTTTTAACGATATGAGATGTTTGGAGGGGGTCTGCCTCTACCTTCTGCTTCTGTCTACACATTTAGTACAAAGGTGATTGTCTGTATAAAATCTGAAAATTGCTAGGAGCTTATTAGTTAACAGTGTGGAAAGTCTGTGGTTGAACTGATGGGCCAAGGTTAGCAATGTGGAATACAAGTGCCTTTAGATAAAAGGAGGAGATGAAGTTTTCTGCTATGGAGAAGGGTGAGAGGAGGTAAATGGACATGTGCAGGATCTAATTAGTCTTGGAGAGAAAAGGAGTATGCAAATGCTTGCTTGCATCGGGCCTCTGTAATTAGAGAAGGAGGGCAGAGTTCAGCAGGAGAAGGGAAGCAAGAATTAATAAGGAGAAAAGGGCTGAAATACAGATATTAATTCTTCTAATGTGGAGGATTTGGTATGATTTCAGAAGTTCATCCCCTAAACTGGGGCACCGGTTGGAGTTCCTCATGGTGTGTTGCTAAGTACACAAGGTCTCAAAATACAGTTTATCAAGGGTACAAAGAAGTGTTGATGTGGGACTAGATTCCCTTTCCCTCTTGTGTCCAATTTTCTGAGCATGCACCTCTGCTAGTACCCGCATAGCTCCATGCATTAGTCCCAATGCACAAATGCGTATGAGACTGCATGCAGCACGAGAAACTGATGCAAAATTTCAGTCATTGGGAGAAATACATTAAAACTGCATATGAATGCATGGGCAGACATAACTAAAGCAATCACAAATTATTACAGAAACAGTATACTGTCAGTCCTCCATATCTATAGAATCTGTATCCATGGAGTCAACCAACCATGGCTTTCCCCCCTGCAAAAAACAAACAAAACAAAACTATGTTTTTTCCATGGTATATAAGGGACACCATTTTGCTGCACCATTGTACATGAGCATCAATGAATGTTGGGGGGTTCTGAAACCAAACCCTAGTGAATACTGAGGGTCCACTATAGAAGAGTTCTAAAATAAGTACAATGAAAGATGTAGAAACTTGAAAAAAAAAAGACATATGGCCTGAATCATTTGGTTAGTCTCCAATAGAGTAGACCTACTGAATTAATAGGATCTATCTATATCTTGTCTTACCATTCAACAAGAAAGTCAATGGATCTACTCCCTTTGGGATTAGCCAATGGAATTGAGGCCATGCTTTCCCATTCCTAAAAATATAATTCCTGAAAATGCAAACAGACCCTGATGCTGCTTGTCTTTTCATATGGTATGGATATGTTGCATCAGACTTTTGCTCCCCTACTATTTTCTGGTGCATGTGACCCTCCAAGGCTTTCTCCAGCTCTTCAATTTGAGATCTGGTCAAGCAGAGATGCCAGGAACAAAATCCAGGCTCTCATACAAGTAAAAAGGATGTTCTCCAAAATCTGTGTCACTCTAGTCTTTCAGTCACAGTGAAATATCATACCAGTGATAAGTAAGGCAATAATAATTTCTGAAATGCGAGTACAAATGGCCTATGTAGCATTTTTGGTTTTTGACTGATAAACCTTCATAGTTCTGATCTCTGATAGAAGCTCAAATGAATTTTTGCATTACTGTGTCATTCTATTATATACCGACTGCTTGTCAGAGCCAATTTTTTTTTCTTCCTGTTCTGAGAAAAAGAAACATTCTTGTAGCCTCGGGGTTTGCTAGAAGGATATTTCCACACTGCTGAAACACACTTTGGTTAATTGATTGTGGCTTCTAGTTATTTCTTGAAGAACTCCCTTTCTAGCTTCCAGAACCTTATCCCCCTTTGCCTCAGCTTTTCATTCTCTTGGTCTTTTTCATTTCTTTAATATGTTCCCAGAAGACAACAGCACTTTCTGGTTGCAACTTCTCAGGGTAGCAGATAGAAGAGAATTCTGTATAGATGGGTAATGCCTCTTTTCGGCCCTTTGGGTATCCAAATATTTTTGTGCGTGTGTGTTTGATCTTATATTGAGTCAGTGGTCCATCTAGTATGTACTCTGGCCTATTACATTTAATAAATAGCAAGAGCTTTTAAACATGCCTTTGAATTGTGAGGTCACTGCTTTTTAAATATAATGGTTTAACTCTTCAAACTTTTTGTTTTTTACTGTCAGGGTAGCCTTTAGCCATATTCTGTCTTAATCTATTCAGTTAGTCATTTATTTGTTACATTCCAAAGGTCCATCAAAAGAAGAACTAGAGAATAAATCAGAAACTGTGCAAAATATTTAAAAGGAAAATTCAGAACCGTAAGACAATCATTATCGACTGTTATCTAATACAAGGAGCTCTAATCCTGGCTGCCTCTTTGAGAAATTTAGCAACCGCTAGGGTCACTTTTGGGGACTTGTCTTCCAATTATAAAATTGATCCGAGCTTCCAGGACATTTACTCAACAGTGGGGTAATTAAATAGTGATGGACCTTACTATGGCACCTACAAACCAGAAGAATGTGCTGCATCGACTCAACTGCCATATAGTTAAAAGGGCACTGTCTTTCTAGACACCAGCAGATCTACCTCTAAATAGTTCAGTAGAAAAAAAAAGTTGCATCTGGCTTTCAAAAAAGATTTAGGGTACTTAACCACTGTCAGGTTCTTTAGGTAGTCTGCTAATTGAAAAGGCCCGGTGTAGTGAATATTCATTGCACTTGGAGAGCAAGATGGTCATAGACTCATAGAAGCATAGAGTTCATTCTCTAAGGGCCATTTCCGCACTAGACTGTTATGGGCCATTTCCGCACTACAGTGTTAAACTGCTGCTATTCCACTTTCAGTGCCCTGTGGAATTCTGGGGTTTGTAGTTTACTGAGACCAAAGAGCTCTCTGGCTGAGAATTCGAAGTGCCCTTCCCTAAACTACAAACCCCAGAATTCAATAGGAGGTTGATAGTGGAATAGCAGCACTTTAACACTGTAGTGCAGAAACGGCCATAGTGCTATTATTCCACTTTCAACATCCTATGGAATCCTGGGGTTTGCAGTTTATGGAAGAGCATTTAGAATTCTCAGCCAGAGAGCATTTTGGCCTCAGGAAACTACAAACCCCAGAATCCCACAGGTGGAATAATAGCACTATAACAGTGTAGTGCAGAAAGGCCCTCAAATTCCTTGATAGAAAGGTGGGATAAAAATTAAATAGATTTTTTTTAAAAAAGTTAATCAAGAGTAAGTAGCTATGGAGAAGGACTTTAGTAGAGGAGGTAGGAGTTTAAAATCGTTTACGCCCTACTTTGGTTCCAATTTGTACTGAGAGATATTAACAACATAGTGAGAGAATCCCAATGAACCAAAAGAAGGGCATTTCCAAATTCCAGGGATCGATCTGAATTAAGAACATTCTCCTTACCACCCACATGAGGGTCCCACCAAGTTCAGGACCACCCCATTCAGTTCTGAGTAAGTAAGAAATAATAAAAAGAATATGAAAAATATTTCGAGTCTCATCTTATTGAAATCCTGTTAACATAAAAGCCGAGAGCAGGAGCTGAGTTCAGAAATGTCCTCTGCTACTTCATTACTGGCTACCCCAATTAGGGAGGTGAGATTCCTCAAATTATCGAATGATATTGGGAACTTCAGTTTCTTCTGGGCTTAATTATTAATCTATTATTAAATTAGAGATATCTGCTCAGCCATATTCTGAGCAAAGATATTTAAAAACAGCTGCTCTTTGACAGAAAACTATGGAGAGAGGAATTACAGACTGGACTGAATTTCATTTCGTTTGGCTGCTTTTCTTTTTCTTTTTTTAAAAAAAACAGGTGTCATGCATTTCTTTCTAAGTGGAATGGAAAGAAATTGAGATTATTTTATTTTTAAATGAATTTAAGAGAAATTCAGACTGACAGATTCATCCACCAACACAGAGGGTTTTGAGTGTATAGATTTTAAAGGTGTCTCTTTACATCTCTGTGTGTTCCATCATGTTTAATAACTGCATTCAATGAGTTTGGCTCATGAAGATGACCGAGAATTGCATTTAGTTTGTTCTTAATAAGAACTTTCTATATTTCACAATTCCAAAAAAGGAAATAGTACTATGCAGACAGTGGGATGGAGCTGAGCCAGAAAGGCGGAGTGGGTTGCATGTTGGAGTAGAATTCTGGGAGGCTAAGGTTCAGATTCTCACTCAGCTATGGAGACTCACGAGGTGACTTTGGCCAAGTCACAATTTCTCAGCTTCCGATGAAGTCAAGCCCCCTTCTGAAATAATCTTAGCAAGAAAACCCAATGATAGTTTAGAAGCATAGAAATCATCAAGTTGGAAGAGATCCCAAGGGCCATCCAGTCCAACCCTTTTCTGCCATGCAGGATCCCACATCAAAGCATTCCCAACAGATGGGCCTCTGCTTAAAAACCTCCAAAGAAGGAGACTCCACCACATTCCATGGAGGCAGCAGATTACACTGCCAGACAGCTCTGACCATCAGGAAGTTCTTCCTGAGGT
This sequence comes from Ctenosaura bakeri, assembly GCA_948474755.1. Classification (NCBI taxonomy): domain Eukaryota; kingdom Metazoa; phylum Chordata; class Lepidosauria; order Squamata; family Iguanidae; genus Ctenosaura; species Ctenosaura bakeri. The sequence continues at coordinate 492 of CAOLHI010002437.1, read as the reverse complement.
TCAGGTGGAATCTCCTTTCCTGCAGCTTGAACCCATTGCTCCTTGTCCTGGTCTCTGGAGCAGCAGCAAACAAGCCCACTCCCTCCTCTACATGGCATCCCTTCAAATATTTAAACATGGCCATCATGTCCCCTCTTAACCTTTTCTTTTGCAGACTGAACATACTCAGCTCCCTAAGCTGCTCCTCATAGGGCTTCATGGCTTCCAGACTCTCCACCATTTTGTTTGCCCTCCTCTGGACATGCTTCAGCTTGTCAATATCCTTCTTGAAATGAGGTGCCCAGAACTGGGCACAGTACTCCAGATGAGATCTGACCAAAGCAGAATAGAGTGGTGCTATTACTTTCCTCTATCTAGACACCGTACTCCTGTTGATACAACCAAAAATCATGTTGGCTTTCATCTTAGGGTTGCTGTAAGTTGGAAATGACTTGATGGCATATCACAACAACAAAATAATAATGAAATTAGCACATTATGAAACTGTATATA